>JBCEWB010133604.1:0-11141 GCA_039654565.1 Peronia peronii | reverse complement strand
GAAGCCAGGGGACCGTTGAGTCATTGAAAAAATGCGGGTTTTCGATCTTCGTGTCCTTCCATCCCCTGATGCAGGACCCGGGAGTCGATCCCGGCCCGTTTTCTCCATGAGCAGACGCCAAACCACAGAGCCACTGCGTCCCCCCGGCAGAGTAAGTCGATCAGACATGTAATTTATACAGTGCTAGAAGAGAACTCACGGTCTTCAAGAGAGATGAGACCGATACTGCTGTGCGACTCAAATTGTATGGCAAGCGTGCACACCTCGGTATTGGTATTTTGGATGGCAAAACTGAATGTCACTCAAAGAAAACGTGTTTGGTGCTTAGAACGTGTCATTCCATCGAACGTACAATTCGGATCAAATACTCTCGCGAGTTTAATATTCAATTATTATCGCCTTTTTAGGATAACGTCAAACAGTAAGCTTTTTTCGGCTTTATGTAAGTAGAAACAGATTTTCTTTTCAACAATGTTGTGTACCAAAATTCAATTGGATACATTCTTTTGAGTCCATAAGCCTTTTATGAGTTTTGTTGCAGATTTCTAGTATAGATTTTACTCAAACGAGTCAAGGAATTATGTTTTACCACTGCAGTTTTGTAGTCCTTGGTCTTATTTCATCTTATTGGTCAAATTAGTAGTTTTTTTTTTGGTTGTTTGTTTGTTTTTTACTTTATTTACATTTAATCTAGTAAATCTTCAAAATAGTTTTGAATTGATTTAGACGAATGGCTTGGCTAATTTTGACCTAAAGCACAACACAAATAGTTAAACAACTGTAAGCCTGTTTATGATCCAACCCTGTTTTACACCTTATAACTAAAAATTAGTGCCTGTGCGCTTACATTACTGTAATAGTTGCAAAACATTGTTACACATTGTTGTGAATTTCTGCCCTGCGAAACATCATTAGTGCCATAGTTGTGAAGTTCTGCCCTGAAAAACATCGTTACTGCTATAGTTGTGAAGTTCTGCCCTGAAAGACATCGTTACTGCTATAGTTGTGAAGTTCTACCCCGCAAAACATCGTTACTGCTATAGTTGTGAAGTTCTACCCCGCAGAACATCGTTACTGCTATAGTTGTGAAGTTCTGCCCTGAAAAACATCGTTACCGTCATAGTTGTGAAGTTCTGCTCTGCCTCTATTGCTGCTTTCATCGCACACCTCCATTAGACTTGCTCTTTGATGTCAACATAGCAGAGCTAAAAAAAAAAAGAAGATCGATGTGTCCCGTCAGTGTGCATAGAATGTTAATTAGTGTTTGATGCTGCAAAATCAGGCCATAGCTATGCAGCGTTAAGTCTGCCCAGTCCAAGTTAACTATTTTGTTCTGTCGAGCGAGACTAGTTCACAGTAAAACCTGCATACCTTCTTGTTGGATGTTTTATACTGTCTAGCACGACTAGATATTCGGCCGATTTAAAAAAAAAACTGTTTTTTTTGATGTTTTATTTGCGAGGCGCTGAGAGAGAGAGAGAGAGACAGAGAGAGAGAGAGAGAGAGAGAGAGAGAGAGAGAGAGACAGACATTCAGACAGACAGACAGACAGACAGACAGACAGACAGACAGACAGACAGACAGACAGACAGACAGGAAATAGAGATCTATATGTATAATTATGTATGTGTTTGTATGTACATCTTTGTGTGTGTGTATGTATGGGAATGGATAGATGGATGGATGGATGGATGAAGGGAGAGACGGAGGGAAGGATGAATGGACGGACGGAAGAGGGAGGGAAGAATGGATGGATGGAAGGAGAGATGGAAGGAGGGATGGATGGAAGGAAGGAACAAACAGATAGAATAGGTATCTGATACTCAACGGTGATTTACAGACGTTGGCACCTGATAAGTCGGCAAGATCTGCATTAATTTGGGAACTGTGAGCAGTGGAGCACTGTGAACGTCACAGTGGTGTGAGCAAGTTGGCTGGAATGTGATAAATGTGAGACGTAATATTCTGCAGGTGAGTGTGAAATGTCACATTCTGCAGGTGAGTGTGAAATGTCACATTTTGCAGGTGAGTGTGAAATGTCACATTCTGCAGGTGAGTGTGAAATGTCACATTCTGCAGGTGAGTGTGAAATGTCACATTCTGCAGGTGAGTGTGAAATGTCACATTCTGCAAGTGAGTGTGAAATGTCACATTCTGCAGATGAGTGTGAAATGTCACATTCTACAAGTGAATGTCGAATGTCACATTCTACAGGTGATTGTGAAATGTCATATTCTGCAGGTGAGTGTGAAACGTCACGACATTCTGCAGTACGCTCATTTTCTTCGTTTCTAAGAACTTGAACTTCATGCACTCGTAATGGGCCTGTTCTAAGTCCTGCTGCATTCACGTTAGTGAACTGAACGCTTCATTTGTTTTACATTGTCAGTCGTCACGTAATACAGCTAACTCGCCTCCTTTGCTGGCATAGTGAAATGCACTGCTCTGTAAATAATTCATTCAGTTACAGTGATGGCTACTGTGCAGCTTATTGGTGTGAACAATAAAGATATAGAGAATAAGAACATCGTTTCTTCTTCCTTTTTTTTTTTTGTTGTTGTTAAGTCTTGTCTTCGAGCTTTTGATCCATTAATTATGTCGTCTCTAAGCTCTTTCTTCTACCTATTTATAAACCCAAGCCTTTAATCGCAAGCTGCTTGTCTCGCCAACACCTTGCATAACCCAGAGTGAATTATCAAGTCTCCTGAATCTGTATGCCAGGCCTGCGCGCTCCACTGGGCCAGTCCCTTTTGTAACAGCTTAAACCATTGCAGATTGCACTAGCCGATTTCAACATTGAGATATAGGGGTCGATTGATTGATCGATTAGTTAACTGCTTTATTTAACGTGGCATCAGCACGACAGCAGCTACATGACGTGAAACTGTAGGCCTAGTTGTACACTTTGTGGTAAAGAAAACGAAACTCTCTTGTCCGGATTTTGTTTCGGGGAATTATTTTCATTTTTTTCGACGCTTTGGCACTTTGAAAGCAGAAGTCCCATAGACCTGTCCTAATATCATCTCTGTGATGAGATCAATCACCTAAATCAACTAGTGAAAAACTATCTGTCTATATTGGTAACAAGAGATTATGTGTTCAAGAATCAGATTCCGTATGATGGATATGAGGGTTTGAAATAATTGGTAGGAATTCTAATGAAAGAGATGTTGGCAGTTAAAGGGTTAAAGCCACGTTATTATAAGTATCACTGGCATTTTTTTTTTTTTTTTGAGAAAATTGCAGTTCTGCCCTCAATTCAATACTACAAAATTGTGAATATTTGTCTTGCGCCCAGGGCAAATGAGTCGGCAGTCGCGCAGGGCGATTACGAGTTACGTCTATTGTTATTTTCCGACTCGAATACCAGTTTGTTTTTTTTCACAAAACGAAAATGTAATCTTTTTTAACCTGGAAAAAAAAAAAAAAAGAAAAGTCTGATATCTGAGTCGGAAAATAGTTAAAAACGGCCGTAACTCGTAATCGCCGGCGCGACTTCCGACTCATTTGCCCTGGGCGCAAGACATATGGCGGGCAACGCGGCGGGCCGCATGTTTACGCATAGGTCTATTCCTTTTCTAAAGACGTCTTTATACCTTCTTATATTGTCCAGTTTATACACATCCATTGATAAACATCTTTACGTATCCAACCGTGTTTGGCGCAATGCAGCCGTTATCGTAGTGATGCGCCGTTAAATTCCAAAACGAACTAATTCCTGGAAGACAAAATTATTTTCTTGTAAATATCAAAATCACGAGAATTGAACCAAAACTATGTCAGTATTCAGAAGGAAGTCAGTTTTCATATATAAAAGTGACCTGACAATTTTCGAGAGAAAAAAAATGTAGCTGTGGAACTTAAGACAATAATATAGGCTTTTAATGATTGATTTGAAACCCGGCGGTCACATTGAAGGCCTAATGCCCTGTGCGAATCCGACATTGACGCCGACGATTGCATTCCGCATCGAGGTGAACACAGCTCAGGATACCGTTATCTCATTGTTGCAAAGTTCAGAATGGCCATGAAGATTCCCCAGATATCGTTTGAATAAAAGTAATCAATCTGATTGCAGTGCATTTCCTGAAAAGTCGATCAGGAATGAATACCGCGTACAATAACCGGGCAGATGAGCAATCCGGTGTGCTACGTCACTGACAAAAGCAATGGTATAATGCGGTCAGAGTGTCATTACAGTAAATATTCTTCAATCTGTTGCTAGGCAAAAGAAAAAAAAAAAAAGAGATCAAAGAAATTCGGCGCTTTGAGAGAACCATGACAGCTTTTTATTTCATTTTTCTGATTCGTAACGTTCTACAAAAATTCAGACATGAATGTGAGATCGTTTTTGAAAAAAAGTTAAGTTTGTCTGTGGCCATGAATTTTGGAACGAGCTATAACTGCCAGTCTGTAGGCTCTGCATGTTTGGAAGGCTAGGAATCTTATTAATATTTCACAGCGTAAATGTGCAATGCCTCATCTAGAAATTTGGCATGATGGTGGAGTGTTGGTGTCTGGTTGTCATGGTAACTTTCAGTCATCGAAATCATAACGCAAAGATCTTTTATCGAATTTTTGAAAAAGTATTCGCCTGTTCGCATACTTTGGTTAATGGACTGGTTTGAATCACTCTTTTGCCAGAGGGTAGATCGTAATGTGGTAGCTACACGATGGCTCAAAATGTTGGGTCCTTTCAATTAAAAGTGATGGAAACGTACTCCGCTTATCCTCTTTATCTTTGTTGTTGACACCAATAAGCTGCACAGTAGCCATCGCCTTTGAATGAATTATTCGCAGTGCAACGCATTTCACTATGCAAACAAAGGAGGCGAGTTACCTATTACTTGACAACTCACGATGTAAAACAAACGAATCGTTCAGCTCACTAACAAGTGAACACAGCAGAATTCAGGACAGGCCCATTACGAGCGCACGAAGATCTTAGAAATGAAGAAAATGAGCGGACTCATTCCAAGGGATTGTTTGCATTGAATTAATTGAAGTGCACACCTCTCAAACAGTTCTGAAAGCGTGAAAGAAAGATTTGTTCGACAATCTTTTTTTTTTTTTTTTTTTAATCATTTTGTCGGATTTTAGCCCACATGGGTTTTGCCAGCAGTTTCTGATTTATTCATTTATGTTTATTGTTCACATTGATCGAGGATTCCTAGTATTTTGCTGCTTATAGGAACGAAATACATTCAATGTTTAGGAAACAAAAGGCACTGCCGATATAAAAAAAAGTGCAGGCTTTGAATGTGGTATTTCTGATTTTGAGGCTGCTAAATTTCGATTCCAGGTATGCCAAAACCGCATGAATGATTTTCTGTCGCAAATCCACACTCTTAATCCCAATCTTTTCCCAACATTTTGTACCCACATTTGTCACAGTGATTGGCCTGTTGATGGCCAGTTACTATTTCTATTTTTCGATCTGTTTATCTAATAACTCCCTAGTTCTGTAGATAGTTCATGGTAAAACCCTCTGGTGAACCTGTATTTTTCGATCAGTTTATCTAATAACTCCGTAGTTCTGTAGATAGTTGATGGTAAAACCTTCTGGTGAAACTTAGGCCTGGTTAAACTTTTAGTACAGCTTGCCTATGATGTACCTCCTTTGAAATTTCCGGTAAAATTTACTTTCGGTTAAACGCTGACTAGCTTCAGGTCAAACTTTCTTCAGGTTGAACTACAAGTAAAATTTACTTCCGGCTCAACCGCTGGTAAAGCTTATTTCCGGATAAACTGGTAAAACTTATATCTGGTTACACTTTGCCAAAATGTGTTGATGAGAAAACGGTTTTACCACGAACAATGGTCCACCATCCTACCCGGCCTCCACTTCTTTCTTGTCTTTGGTTTACCTATTTATCTTCTTGTTTGTTTGTTTGTGTTGGGGTTTAACGACACACCAGCACGATTACGGCTATATTGTGTCAAACACGGTGAGATACGTTTACACGTCAAGAAGAAGAGAGGAAAGAAAGCGGAACAGAAGACAGTAGCAAAGAGAAGAGATGTTTCCCCTGGAACGTTGAGGATGGCATTCCATGGGAGACGTCCCACCGATGGCGGGCTTACACCACCTGTAGGTGGGAGCAGAGAACTTACTTATAAACCCCGGGCGGGGGGGGGGGGGGAGTTGTGTGTGTGTGTGTTTGGTGCTCCCTTTCATCTTCTGTTCTCGGCTGTAATTTCCTCCTTGACTTTCTCACACAAGTCTTTGGAACTGCGCAGCATGAAGAACTTCAAACATGATTTTCAGTAATTTTAACAAACAGCCTCGTTGTGCAGTCAAGCCCTTCACGGTCTCATGTACCCAAGGAGGGAAACGGCCCGCTGGATGGTTGTTTAACTTAATTAGACGGCTTTATTTAGACTCGGGAATAGCAGATCAAAAAGGCCCTCACCGAGTTATGGCATCGATTGCACAGGCATAAATTCGATTTTTTCACTTGTTGCCAGAAAATGGTCGCATATAATAGGTCCCACTTTAGTTCTGTAGTGCGTTTTAAGGAGCTCATCTCTGGAAGAGGAGAGTTGAGTGAGCAATTTCATGCATCTTCATTATATCTAAGATATCAAAAGACGCGCTCCGCAGGATCTTTTTTTTTTTTTCCTGTTTGTTATTGACAGCCACAACAAAATCAACAATGGCAGCAACAGCAGCAACAAAAATGAATCACTAAATCTATAACAACACCAACCAATGCCCCACCCACCCACCCAACCAACCGCCCAACTAACTAATCAGCCAGCCAGCCAGCCAGCCAATCAATAAATCAATCAATCAAGCAAGCAAGCAAGCCAACCAACGAGCCAGTTAACTACCAACCAATCAACCAACCAAGCAACCAGCCAACATTTTGATATGCCTTTCATAACTTGTAGTACGCGTCGTCCGTTCAGCATTACATTTTATATATAGTTATACTTTGATCAGCTTTTTGACGTGTAAATGTACCCACCATGTTAGGCACAATAGAGCCGTAATCGTGCTGATGTGACGTTAAACCTCAACACAAACCAACAAACCAACCATCCAACCAACCAACCAATCAATCAACCAACCAACCAACCGACAAACAAATAAATATGAAACACGCAAATAAAGCAACGCACAGGTCGACAAACTGACAAACAGATAACTATGCCTTGACACAAAAATACATAAAATGAACTTCCTGGTACTCGTTCGCTGTCAAAGTTTGGAAGTCACTCACCTTGCTTGATTGCCTTGTTTATTTGGAGCCGCTCACCTGAACTTTTATGCCAGCGCAGAGATGGAAAAATAAGATACAAGATTTATTGAACTTATGAACAGCTGTCCACCGACTTCCCTATGTCGAAATATGATTATCAGGCCGTCCGTTGGTGTATCAATTTTCTCACCTTTCTGGCGTTTTCGTTTTGTCCATTCATCCATTCGTTCGTCTGCGTATTCATTCATCCATTTCTCAGTTTGTTCATTCGCCTGTCGGTCTATTTATCCACAAATCTGCCTGTTCGTTTATCCCTCCGTCAGTCCGTTAATCCATTCATGAATCCATCCATCCATCCCGCCCTCCCTCCCATCCACCATCCCTCCATCCATCCCTCCCTCTATCCATCATCCATACACCATCCATCCATCCATCAATTCTGTCTATCCATCCACCCATCCAACCACTCATCGTCCATCAAGCTCATCCATCCATCCATCCATCCATCCATCCATCCATCCATCCATCCATCCATCCATCCATCCATCCCATCCATCCATCCATCCCATCCATCCCATCCATCCATTCACCTGTCAGCCAAGCCTACATCTTACACCATCATGTCACAAACAAAACTACCCCCTGCCGTGGTCTTCATGCCTCACGATCTTACAACAATTTCATATAGCAGCTGCAACATTTAGTTCATTAAATTTCGCATCTATCGGCTGTCTTATATGTCCGTAAAGAGAACGGCCCTGATTCCAACAGACTTCAACATTCCTGGCTTTCACAACGAAGATTTGAGACTTGCCCTGTCTATAATTTTCCTTCCAATGGTTTACCTTTTGTCATCAGTTCTAATAATGCTGTATTATTCAACAAGGCTATTACTACCAGGCGGTCAAAATAATCCCAATGATCTCTCGCAACCAGGTGGTTTTGATATTGTAGCTAAATATTCCAGGGTGCTTGAGTAAACCCTACATCTCATTTTTATCCTAACCCTAGCTGTAGTCCTAATTCTAGCCCTAAATCTAACGTTAACCCTAAATACAACCCTAACCGTAAATTTAACCCTAATCATAACCTTCCTGAAGCCACCTGGTCTGGCGTGAAACTTTTCTCGTCAATAGTCTAGAATGTAGATATAGAATCTGTAAGGTCTAATCCAATGTCCGGAATCAAATTAAAAGATGCAATTTGATGGATCGAAAAGGAAAACCTGATGGCAATAAACCACAGAGTCTTATTTTGACTACCTGGTTGCAGTGATCAGTGCATATAATATTTCACAAACGAAATTGATGAAGCCGGTTTATTTCCGTGCAGTAACTGCATAAGTTTATGACTCAGCTGCCTCACTCCTCATCTCACTAAACACGAACCTACAACTGATACAGTCTGGCTTTTAAAAAGGTGGTGAGTCCTGAAAGTCATTCTTAAAATTGCCGGGGAAAGATTACCTCCGAATTTGGCATGGTTAAATTAGAAAAAAGCAACAGAAAAAAAAGAATGAAATCACTCGTGATGTCAACGACCGCCATTTTGAATTTTGCCACCCGATATTGCGTAACTTTACTATAAATAAAATTCTGCATTTTTAAACCGATGTGCTTGAAATTTTGCGTACGAACTTTCCAGTTCAATATCTGATTTTTGATAATTGGGTTAGTTTTGTTTTGTTTTTCCCACAAATTTTTTTGACTCGGTATGTAGAGTAATGGGTTTTCCGAAAATTTGACCTAAAAATCTCAAAAATTTTCAAAATTTAAAATTTTATGGAAAATTTCTGCTGATCATTGTTTTGTTCTATATTCATGCCAAATTTCAAGACAACTGCCCATTCCCCCCCCCCCCCCCGTACACCCCCTCCTTTTCCCCCTTAAGGCGACGAATGCCATGAGCAGTGTACATTGCTGCTACTACTACTTCTACTTCTGCCATGGCCACAACAGCAGTAACAGGCAAAGTCAGTAGCAATAGGAATAACTACAACATAACGGTCAGACTAGCGAAGGTCACACGTATAACAGAATGCCAACCAAGTTTACCAGCCATCAAAATAGCGAGAGCAGTTTAACTCAAGTGTCTGAAGAACCCGATGTCGCATCTATATTGTATAATATAATGACTATAATTTATTAGCTTTCAAGAAGTGGCAGGTTATACGTATCATTACGTTCTATTTACGTCTTTCAACCTCCTGGTGGAGATTATCTCATAAGACGAGAACTTTTTTACTTTCTTATATGTAATCTGGAAATTGATCCAAACGTGAAACATATCAAGTGTGTCTTTGATGTCAGAACGGTTATTAGCACACCAGGATTATTGACGTATCTGTGATCTGTCCTATGGCACGATGTCTTTTTTGTTTGTTTGTTTGTTTTGTTTTGTTTAACCAGCAAAGTTGCTTCCCTTTTCCAAGAACAAGAGACAAGCATATTAATCAGGTCATTAAAAAAGGAATTTTTAGCTTTTATTATTTGAAATATATACAGAAAAAAACAAAAAGAAAATTTTTAAAAAATGAAATAAAATAAAATAAAATAAATAAATAAATAAATAAATAAATAAATAAATTACAATGAAAATACGACGATGAGAAAAAGCATCATATGACGAGTTCTTCAGAATTTTCTGTTGCTTCTGTTTCAGATAGTAAGAGAAAACAATGATTTTTTCCTTCTTTACAATGATTGCAATTTATACCTCCTGTATCCGGCAAGGGGAAGTATTTAGCTGACGGTCAAAATGGTTCGTTTTGTGAGTGGTTTCGGCACGATGTTAAAAACAATAGATAAGGACTCCTTGAGCGAGACCGCCATCGAACTTTCATCGTCAAAACAATCGTTGTGTTTTTTGTTTTTTTGTTTGCTATCAACTGTTTTGATCAAAACGTAGCAAGAATAGCAAGGGACTTACGAGTGACCAAATCTTTGTTTTCTTTTAAAGGGATTTTCTTTTTTTTTTTAAACTAAACCGCGTTGAGATGACCTCCACCAGGAGGCTGAAAGACGCATTACAGAACGTAACGCAAAACGTAGCTATTTGATCCATTTTTGGAGGAAAGCTCTTTTGGCGTGTTTATATTTAATTAGCGAGTTTAACTTTAAAATGTGAACTGTGGATAATGTGTATGGCTACAAATGCTATTTGAACTCTTGAGCAAAATACTAGTACTGGAAAAAATGAAATATGACGCACTGTCTCAGTTTGAAGACATTGACTGTTAAAATTGTCAAGACTTTCTTAAAATTTTGATTGATTTTATTTTTTTTTTTCGGTCATTTTTATTGTTCGTGTTTTATTTGATCAAAGCCATGGTAAAAATGGCATCTTAAGGCAAACAAAACTATAAAGAATGTCAGTATTTATGTCTGAAAAAATGTTTTGACCTTTCGCCAAATGTGGTCCTTTACCTGGATATTAGGTTTAAGTTTTCTGACATTTTTCTGACGATTTTTAAGTAGATTTAGTAGATGTCTCTGGTAGTCATAATATTTAGTTTGTAACATTTGTTTCGTCCAATCCGCTTTTTGTAAGATTATTGATGAAATAAACCTTAATTTCCTCTTGGCTGGGTATGGTTAATATATTTTCTAAGCGGCTTATGGGCCAGTACCCCCCTCCCCTCCCGGCGCCCTTCCCTCTTGTGATTTAAGTTCATAAGCACTGCGGCCAAGGACGGAAAAGTAAAAATGCACCCTGCGAAAAGATTTCTCTTTCTTCATTTCTCTCTCAGTTGCCTTTTCTCTGTTTAATCTCCTTTCTTCTTTTAGCCCCCTTCTCCTCTGTCGCTGAATCAAGCAGTCATTTAGTCACCTCTAAGACACCTACCTGCTTGCTCACTCACTCACTCACTTACTTACTCACTCACTCTCTTACTCACTCACTCACTCACTCACTCACTCACTCACTCACTCACTCACT
>JBCEWB010133593.1:0-11141 GCA_039654565.1 Peronia peronii | reverse complement strand
CACACACACACACACACACACACACACACACACACACACACACACACACACACACACACACACACACACATATATATCGCTTCTAATAATGCTCAGTGTTAACATTGAGTAAGAAAATGAGTCACAGAATTCTTTTGTTACTTGGTATCTTCATTACAGCAGATTGGTGGAATGTTTTCCAAAGAGGATTTTAATTGTCTCAAGGTTTCTTTTGTTTTCTTCTGGTGAAAAAAACGAATTCTGCCCGAACAATTCTCAAAGAGCCAGGCATTGATCTCACAGGACCCATTAGGATAAGTCAAGATAGGAACAATGCTGACTATTCTGACCTTACCGTTTCGTATTTATAGACACCAGTGAAGGCTGGCTTATTATAAAGAATCAAAAGCTTGGATCTATCTATCAGATGAATTATTTATATCATGGGATATCAGGAGAAAATTGGAATTCTCTGAGAATTCAGGGCATATCAGGCTATTGGATGAATGTGATTATGTATGCGGCAGTCAGATGGGGCTTTCCCTAAAGAATAATTCAGATGTTACTAATCTCGTCAAAACTCCCACCTCGCTATTACATCTCCCTTAACTACAGCATACACAAATAAAATAGGCACTGGGGAGAATCATGTTCATATTCTCATAATGTTGAGCCACTCCAGAGCGGTTAGTAGGTTAAATATAGGTTTTCAACCAGACATTTTGATGGGCACCTAGTGATAATAATATATTTTCCAGGGAGCCCCCGCCTTTTCTCTGTCAGACTGGGTGATGACAAATGTAGAAAGAGCCACTGTGGGCGTCTCAGGTCCATATTTCATACACCTCGTTTTCATTACATTTACATGTATTAACTTTTGGCACCCAGGCTGAGGCACAAAGCCACAGCCATAAACCTACACAACTACAGACTTCTGCACATCCTCATACACATAATTCGCGATCCTTATAAAAAAAAAAAAAAAAGCTATAAGGACCTGTCACTACCAGCGACAGCAGCAACATTCGTCAAGAGCACTCCAGACCATGCAAAACCGAATGTGTTTCAACAGATTTGTGCCAATCTCTCGTGAAAAACTGTGCTTTGAACAGGTACATCGCTATCCATTACTTCTCGCCTGTCTTAGCCATGACAGATTGCACAGACGTTAGCTTATTTATGCCGTCTCTGGATTCACATGCCATCCATTATCCACTGCGTTATCCTCTCCACGAGTTACATTTTATCGATAACTTCACATAGAGGTTTATCATTTTTTTTTCTTATGTCCCTTTCTTTCTCATAATTATACGATCGCCAGACGCTAATTTTGTTCCATCTTGTGTTATGACGAGGAGGTCTATACCACAAAATTGGACAGTTATACCTATATAGGCAAGCACCAGTGGTTTTATACACATTGTTTATCAATAAACAAAGCACCATTCTAAACAATATTTGAAGATTATTGATGAAAAATTTATGAGTCGGTTTCTATTTGTAGGGCAGTGTGTCTGAATATGAGTATAACATTCTGATTAACTGTCCTTTCCATTTTCCTTGTATTGAGTGATTTCCCACAATCAGATCTAAGATTTGTACCAGTAACTCCGAGGACAAGTATCAGGAAGTATTTAAGATGGTTTTCTTTTCCTTGTCCCACTCATTTCCTTCCTATTCCCCATGAACGTTAATTCCGTTTCTCCTCCGCTGTCTGTGATTGCGTGTCGTGACCAAGGAAGCAGTCGAACTTTTATGGACCTGTCCATCTCTACCTAGGGTAGATTAATGTCACGCCAAAGCTTTCCTTTTGCTAGATGCAAAGCAATGGAATAATAACAACCTCAGCGACAGCAATAATGACAGCAACAGCAGCCACAACAACAGCAAAAGTATTACGTTAAATGACATACTCTCAGATAAAATAAAAAAACAATGTACGTATGTCTGAAGTAGCATAAGCTTAGACAGAATAAAATACAACAATTTTGTTTTCATCTTCCCGATTCAGCCTTTTGTTTTTAACCTAATTAGCCTAATTTTATACATTTATGGTCAAGCAATGAGATTTTATTATACTACAGTCGCTGAACAAACTGTATACTTTGCATAGGCTGCATTTCTTTTTATATTAATTATTCGAAGGCTGGCTGAACTGCCCAACCTGTTTATTTAAATCTCTTAATATACAAACAATGTATGTTTTAATAAATAGAAAAAAGTATGTTTAATATAAATAAACAATATAAATGGGTTAATGTTTTTGCTCATTTCCTTACTCAGTTGTAAACTCCTTGTTTACTATATTTCTCCTCATTGATACTTCTCACATTAACAGTGACCTTATAACATTTTTTTCTTTGCAACCGCCAGCTGTTTTTAAATCATATTGGAACCATCTCATCTCCTCTAATCGTACGGCCATTTATACATTTCTTTTTCTGCGCTCCTTTCTCTCATCTTGAATAATGTCCCTCTGTCCTATTCTCCATATTCTCAAGCCATATTCTCAAGCATCAGTCTTCATAACGAATAGCCGATTCGATAAGCCAGGTAAAAAGTGACCTCCACGAGAGAGAAAAATGAGTTATACAAAGTGATCTTTGCCCCAGACGCGCCAAATGACAAGCATAAGATCATACGTCTGAAAAACTCTGCTATAGACACACCCAGTGCAAAGATCCTCCCACAGAGGAAATGGAAGAGACCCTCAAATAGTATTGCCGAAGGTGTCCCGAAAACTGTCCTTCGAGAAACCTTGGAGGCGAAGAGATATTAGGAGAGATAGAGAAAAGATGTCGACGTGAAGGGACAACAGTGGTGGCGCAAACGGGTAAAGACATTTGTGGGAACATGGTCATTTGCATTCAAATCCCTGAAGGATAAGGGATATAGAGTATTGCATATCCAACAAGGTAAATGTAGCTCTCAAAGCCATCATGGAAGAGAATAATTAAATATATATGTTGCATTATTTCAGGATGCTACCGTAGCTGTCCTCTATATATAGGAACATTTCATGGTTTATATCTATTGTAAAACTTATGATTGCTGTTTCTTTTCCGTGTTTTGCATCCTCTTTTAATCTCTTTCTTTTTCGCTGTGTATAGTATTGGGATAGACGACACAACTGTTCGAATACGTGGAGTTGGATAGTGGTTTGTGTCGACTTGTCGATCGAATAGTCTGGGGACATTCGACACTTTTTTTTTTCAGTATTCGATACCGTGAAATCAATATTTTTAAAAATATTATTTTTATTATTTTTTCTTTAATCTGTCGCTTATTTGTTTGCATCTCTCTGTTCTGTAGTCTACATTACTGAGTCAAGGTGATGGTTAAAGGTGATGTGCAAGTCAACAAAACTGCTACTGTGAGAAATTGAGATCACTCATTCAGTACGCATTCAGTTCAATATAGGAAACTTGTTGTCTTCTCATGTCCTGCTAGAAGATTTATTCCTGATGTTGTCTGCACTCATTCCTCACTCACACATACTCTTACATTTCTTATTTTATTAGTCGAAATAGTATCGATTAGTCCAGCTTATTGGTGAAAATAATTAATAATAATCGATCGATTGGTAAAGAGAACTAATTGATCCAACGCTAGCTATATAATCATGTTTAAAATACCGTCCTTACAAAATGAGATTGGGACAACTTTGGCCTGATAATTTTTTTTCCTTCACCTCAGAGTGAACGCTAGATGATTGACTGGAGGGCTGGTTTTCTAAATAAACATAAAAGCGTTATTGTATACCATACTCAGCCCGAGGACTGAAGCTCCATTGTACAAGATTCTGTCGAAAGTTACTGCTAATGAGAAAGGAAATCTATTTACCTTATCCTATGTTGGAGACTTTTTGCCGTATAGTTTAACAAGCTGAATCCGGATGCTTTATACCATTATAGCAATATAACTTACTTGACAAAACACGTTTTTCCTGAAAATATCTGTTTTGAGGAACTAGAGGTTTTGCTGTCTCTGTCTTTTAAGTCATATCGAATTAAAAGCAATTTTTGGAAAATAAGGTGATGTGTAATACGTTGTATTTTAAAGGAGCAGGGGGGGGGGGGGGGGGTGGCAGGGGGCTTCCTGGGGATTTCAAAAAAAAATTTTTCCCGATCAACCCTTTTTCCCTTTTTCTCCCCCCCTCCCCCCCCCTCCTCCCCTCCCCCCCCCCTCCCCCCCCCCCCCCCCCCCCCCTCCTGGAAATTTAAAAAAAAAAATTGTTACAGATAAACTATTTTAACCTTTTCCATCGAATTCGGTTGTCATGGCTACGTAGCCATCTTGGATTTGGCTTTTCGAAAATGGCTATCTTTGAAATCTATTTCCTCCCTCAAAATAATATCAATGGAACTTGATGAAGCTTGGTGAACCTATTGTTTAGTATAATGCCTAAAAATTTACGTATTTTCAGCATTTCGTGATTAAAAAAAAACAACATTAAATTCTAGAAATTTTTGAAAATGTCATGCCTCATGAAGTGAAATTTTAAATTTCACCATTTTTTAAAAATAATAATAAAAATATATTTCCTCCAAAACTTACAAAGGGAATGTTCTGCACATATGTACATTCTTTTGTTTTGTTGTGAAAATAATGTAGTTGATAGCAAAAAAAGTGATCCCCCCCCCCACCAAAAAAAAATTGTGTTTTTAGAAAAAAATGTTTCTGATTTTTTTTTCCATTTTTTTTTTAAAAGGGAAAAATTGACATGAGGAGTTTTATTCATTCCCCTTTTAACCTTCAAGCAACCTTTTTCATTCACATACCTCCCTCCATCACTTCTCCGCCTTTTCTTGCCTTTTCCTGGCTTTCTGTTCATGTCTTTTATTACATTTTGCTCCCTACTCCCCATCGTTATAATGATTCCCGTAGAGTCACTTACGGATTCTTGGGCCTGTTATGTGGCCTCCATATCTTTCTCTGTCAAAATGAAGAGTGTCTTGACTTTTACTATGCTAGATAATCCACAACTGTGCTCTGAAGCAGCAGAAACAAAAGAAAATGTTGCTATTCATAGAACGTGGAGGTTCATTTTAGAGCGCCTGGTAAAGGCTTACACTCAGCGTGATTGTGACTTTTCTTTGCCTCAGAATGGTCACTCAATGTCCATCCCTGGCCCCTGGAGCTCAAGATATTGGTAGATGGGGTCATAATTAAGTGTTTGTGCACGCTTTGCCTATATATGATGAAACAGTGAGATATACCAATGTATATAACAAACAGATGATGCGGAATCCTGGTTGACATTCGGCCGGGACATCCGTTGAATGACCATGGTCAAACACGTTAAAATGGACATACCCACTTTATTGATACCATTTTTTATATTCAGAGAAGGCAGGACAAAATCGCATTTTCTTTTTTGCAAAAAACATATTTCAGGACGCCCCCCCCCCCCCCCTTGTTGTGTTACAGTTGTATAAATAAAGAAATAATTAAACTGTTACGACAAAAACTCTTTGTCAAAGTACGTAAGATTTGTCCTTAAGTCTGGCTGGCTAGTTGGCTGAAAGATCCCGCAACATCAGAATCTGGGCTCTGGTCACTAACTGGGGAAAAAAGAGAGCCCGACATGTAAGGAGTGGTTCATGACGAAGGCAAAGCAATGTAGGAGCTGTGCTGGGTGTAGATAATTGTATTATGATGTAGTTCTCACCGATTAACCTCTCATCCAGTCACTACGGTTAGGTTTAACTTTTGTCGTTTGTGGTCCCCGCTGATGGAACTCTCAGCACCGATGCCCAGACTACCACCTCAGACAGGATCGCCGAATTCGCAGACCTGTTTACTCCATTGAGACACATATTGCTGCTAAGACACAAGACACTAATACACAAGACATGGCACTAAACTGTTTATAAATAAAGTAGCTTTTCTTTCATGATTTATTTAATTATATTTTAACTGAGTGCTAAATCAAATCTCAGTTCCAGTTGTTTCTGTCTCTTCTCTCTGTCTATTCTAATCTGCAGTCATGAAATTTTAATATTCTCCAGCATCGAAGAAATGTACGACAAATTCTTGTAGGAAGTAAAGAAAATATAAAAGAAGGCGAGTTAATTATGGTCTGGTGACATGGGCTTTCAGACGGATTCATAAGCTGAATAATGACCCATTGTACGAATGAATTAAAGATTAGACTTTGGCATAAACCTGTCGTTAGCCTGTCCTGAATGATTACAGTAACAGGTCAGGAAATGAGAACAATGTGAACAGAAAAAAAACAGCAAATCCTATTCACATATATTTATGAATTAATGCTGACAAAAAGCGGATAACTTTCTACAGAGAGACAGATTGATTTCCTGATTAAATCCGCCACAAAATGATTTGTTCTTACAATAGAAGTAGAAACAAAGAGAGAGAAGATTTTTTTAAGAGAGTGAGAGAGAGAAGGAGGGGGGGGGGCGGGTATTTAGGCCTTTATGGTAAGACAATCTCCCTTAGCATTAATTCAGTCCATTTCAAAATTGACTATATAATACATATAAAGTTGTCTAGAACGAAATAGAATAAAATATTCTGTCCAATGGCCATCCCTAGTAAATGGATCCAGTAGAATTTCACCAGTATTTTGGGAAATATTCGAATAATGTGTTTGCTACAGATCAGGTTGGGAAATTCCTGAAATTGAGACTGTTTTTGTTTGACTTAAAAAGGGCACGTCTAAACATTTTTTACCATCATGCGCAATGAGGACATTCCCCGTATATTGTATGAGTATATTGTATATATTTGTGTTTGTTAGAATGTCTGTGGAGACATAGGTCTAAATGTAATCATGAATATGGTGGTATGTTTGTGTAGGTTATTTGCATGATATGTGTAACAATAACTTATTATGGCTGCCTTCCTGTGTGGGTGTAAGTCGTGTATGAGTAAGTGAGAATGATGAATGAGTGCAGGTGCAGAAAGAAATAAACTTTCTGACAGGATATTTACTGCGTGGTTGTGATTCCCATCAAAATACCATGACCCACATATCTCTCGTTAAAAATTGGCAATGTCACAACTGTTTTTTTTTTCAATCGTCTCTGTTAAATTCTGCTAAAATGACACGGGCGAGGAGAAGGCAGACAAATTGACTATGCGTCAGTTAAGAGGTGCGATTAAAATTCAATTAAAGGACTTCTGCAAATGAGCCTGCAAAAGGCTTTCCTCTAAAAGCGGGTGATGAATTCAGTACATTTTTATTTCGTCGCCTTCTTTTTAGTAAGGAGAACATTAAAAATCCCAGTTATGTCCTACCTTTTGGTTTGTGGCAGCAAATATCACAAATTGAATTTCTTCCTAAAAAGAAACACCAAAACGCAGTCAACTATACAGCCTACTTCGGAAGGGTGAAGACGAGATGGCTGAAGAGCTCTTTGCTACTGGCATCGGAGGACTCATTCTCACTCAAAAGTGTGTCCTGTTTTCACTCTTTGAGGCAAAACGAGCAACAACAACATCAAACACAACAACGGCGACAACAATAATGCACACTCACACAAGCTTACACAAGCTTACACACATACACATACACTCAACTTACACTGCGGCTGTCTCCAGGGATTTCAATTTGTGATACTCGCCGTCTAATAAAGAGCCCTCTGGCAACTCTCTATGGTTTCCTGGTCTGGACGTCAGCGGTTTTCCTTCACAACAAAACACCCCTCAGGGCGGTAAGAAAAGGGTACAGACAACTCACACAAGCCCTCACACATACAGATACACACACAGACATACACAAGCACACAAATTCAGACTGAAGACGGAAGGCCCAGGAGCAATAGACGGGTGTTGAATGTTCCCTCTTGGCATTTTATAAGGATACTTACAGGAAGACATGAAGTATTTCACTATATTGTTATAACACGATACGGTGTCTATGTTGTTTAAGTACGGAAAAACAACATAACATCAAGGTCATAACACAAATATTACCTAAGTAATTTTGGAGAGTTTCGAATGAAATGCTCTGCATCATACACGTGAACATACATTATTGGTATAAGAAAAAAAAATCCTTAAGTTTATCTCCAGCTGAAAATGTTGAAACAATGGGACTGATTTTGTTTTTTGTTTGATTTCGCCCAAATCACACAAAATAAGCTAGTTTGAGTTTTCTAAAAGCCACTAAAATTCACTTAAATAATTGTGTTATAATCGTGACGATAATATAGTCAAACAAACCAATTGGTATTGAATATAATTATCTATTTATGTTAAGTAATTCCAAACAAACTGTTATCCTGAGATGTTGCTTCCTCAGTTCGCTGGAGAATGTTTTCATATCATAGCATATCATATTTCTTTATTTGCAATCCAAGTTTCAAAAGTACCCTAGTTTCCAATAATCGCCCCTACAAAACTTAGTCCCTTTTTTAACAAAGGCTGTATATATTCTTTTAATACTCGGAATGTTTACTGATTAAAGAATATAATCCTGTTACATTGTAGATAATTTCCCCGATTGAAAAATAAAACAGGCATGCATACATACAAACTGACATGACAATCGTATATACATATTTTTATATTATACGGCTAGTGTAATTGATCCCCTGTGTAATGTGTCACATCAGTCGTTTAACTTTTGTTGCATCTCTCGTATAATATATTTGTCGCATCACCTAAAATGCCTCCATGTGTAACCGTAAACGCAAAGGGCTGATTTTACATTCCATAGTTCAATTTGATAAGCAAACGGATCTACAATATTTCATAGCTGTATGTGGACACTTGTATGCACATTGTAAATGTCTTCTGATCTGTTCAGGAATTCTCTGTGGGAGGCAGCATAGACTAGGACTGAGTGTGGCTTGATCGCCTCTCCACAAGGAAATGTTCCACGTTCCCGAAATCTCAGCTTGCTGGAGAGTTGCCCTACGCTGGGCATGCATGGTCTGAAGAAAAATGGGAGGAGGGAGTTAACAACAGGACGCCCATGTCTTAACGAGTTTAATGAATTCCTTGTCTTTCATGGCACGCCCAAGTGTTTTTGCTTAAATTAGATTTTCCATGTTCCGATAACCCAAGCAATTTTAAAAACTGATCTCATAATCTCGCTTAAGTTGTCAGGAGGAAGACTGAAAAGAGGAGAAAAGAGAGATAGATTTAAGAGAGATACAGAGAGAGAGAGAGAGGGGGGGAAGGGGAGAGGGGAAGAGAGAGAGAGAGAGTCATGCAAAGAGAAAGAAAGAAAGAGGAAGAGAGAATGATTGACAGAGAAAGAGACAGAGACAGAATGAGGAATTTTTGTTTGAGAGAGAGATAGAATAAGACTACATAATAATAAAATGTGAATGTATGTGTGTGTGACTGAAAGAGGAGAGAGAGAGAGAGAGAGAGAGAGAGAGAGCGAGAGAGACGGAAAGATGATGATAATAAAAGTTGGGAGAAGTATGTCTGACAGAAAATGAAAGAACGTTTTTGCTTGTTATAGAAAAAAATATAATTATGCTACGTTGATATATAAATATGCAAACCTATGCCAGCTCATGAATAGCAGTTTTCATTAATAGACAAAAAGAGACACACAAGCGCATTCACAGACATCCACACTCAGGGATATGCGTATCTCCAAGTCCTTGCCCTTCTGGCTTCCTAATTTCTCAACTGACTGCTGTTCTATGACCCGGAATGTTGTGAAGCCATAATATCATGGTAATCAAGACGGCGCCTGGAGACACATCTTATACACCATGATTAGTTCTCATTCATCCGCATGCCTTGCTACAAAAGGACTTCATCCGGCGGATTATCCAAGTAAGCCAAGATATTGCTTCAACATGATCAAAGTTCAAAACTTTTGACACATCCGCATGGCGCAAGAAAAATATTACATGGACGAGTGTTGGACAAGGGAGAGATTGACGCGAACTCTAACTGGAAGCCTTGCCCTTAATATCCTGGATAACAAATCTCTGGGCATTTTCTTCACTCCTTTCTATCCGTCTGGTCGCCGGGGCAACCAATGATGGCGTCCATAATTACACTGCCATTTGTGTGAAACCTCGGTTCACCGCATAAGCAGATAACAAGCGATATCTCTAGGAGATGCAAAAAACCCTAAAGATAAAGTATAAAGTGTATGATAAGCATTTAAACGCATTTTAGCCTGTAGATCAGAGAAGGGAATAGACACCAAAACATAAAACAAAGCCCAGCATGCGATGTGAACGCGTTAAATATACATACAGAATTTCCGGAGAATAATTATAAGGGGTATAAAAAAATGCCTCAATTCCAGTTATAAATATAATCCTTTCGGTCGGTAATGAAGGCTGTCTCAGCCATTTATGTCGGACTCGGCGAAAAGTTCAGTTTACAAATACAATTCTTCAGGTGTCTTGCACCGTAGTAAATATAAAAACTGAAAACGGGCTTGTAGTTTTTAGTATTTTAACCTTAAGAGTGTCAGCAAAAACGTTTGGTGGAGTGCCAGGATTTCTATTACGATAGTTCCTTGTTTCGAAAATGATAGTTTACGTCTAAGGCAAGACAAGCCAAAGGTTTCCTGGCTATATTGTCTGTATTTAAAATAGAATTATACAAAACAAACTGAGCGAGTCTTTGACCAATTTGGCCTCTTGACACTTCTAGGGTTAAATCTAGTAACTGTTCCTTTTCCCCTGGGTGGGAACAGTTAAATATGCAAATGAAGATCACATTTATAGTTGTCCAGTAATAGCTGTTAACTCGTTTAGGGACTGCGGGCTCGAGTGAAAATATTAAGATAAATAGACATATGTATAACATAATGTGTAAAATAATGTCCGTCTTGGAATTTTTCCTGCTCCTTTTTGGGGCCTTAAGGGATGTTCTCTGCTTCAAGCTGACATATAAAAACTGTATTTCTTGCGTGCGATACTAGGTGGATGCAGGCATCGCAGGAAGCATTGCAGATCATTAATTGAAGCACATATGGGGGAGATACGATGGATCAGCGACTGGATAAAACAGAGTTTTTGAATGTCTTTGTCTTTTTTGCTCGTACCTGGTCAGTCAGTCTTCCACTTCAATCATCATTGTTTATATAATCGCTTTCTTGTTGTTGTTGTTTTTTTCATGTACGTGGTCCTTCAAGATTCACTCACTCACTCACTCACTCACTCACTCACTCACTCACTCACTCACTCACTCACTCACTCACTCACTCACTC
>JBCEWB010133582.1:0-11141 GCA_039654565.1 Peronia peronii | reverse complement strand
CTTAGGCGGATTTTTTTATTTGGGAGCGCCCGGAGCGGGTTCTTAGAGGGGCAAATTATAGAGGAAAAATTCCGTTTTGCAGCAGAGGCGTGTTCTTAGATGGACCGGGCTCTTAGACGGAGGGTTCTTAGGCGGATACCACTGTATTTTTAAATTTCCAATATTTGGTTCCCTTTCAAATACAACTGATCATGTTATATACATTAGAAAAAGGGAATTCAATGTAGAATATGGATTGGATTAAAAAATGGAAGTACTGAAACATTACTCAGGAAAACAAACTGAGCTGATGTGTCAGCTCTCGCTAGCTTTCTGTGCTGAAGTTGAGCCAATCTGTCAACTCATCATAACGCAAGCAGTAAAAAATTAAAAAAAAAAAATAAAGCTGGAACAGAGATAAATATGAGATATATTCTATCACTAATCAAATTTGTACTTTGTACATAAGGAAAATGGATTTTACAGAATGATTAAGAAATTTCAAATACAGTTTTCAATGATAATATTTTTGGACTGAGTCAAGTCTGATGACAAGGCAATGATATATATATATATATATATTGGCAATGTCAGTGAGCAGTAAAGTGAATGGTGATGCTATCATGCTATGAATGTATATGCAAACTGCACCGATATAAAAGGTGGTTCTTCTTCTAAAATGTGAAAGTCAATAACAAGGTTAACAAAAAATGTAACAATAAAACCATGAGAACTGTTTAAAAAAACAATGATGAAATTACATGGGATTACCTTTGGAAATTCAGATTTCAACATTCCAAGTTGCCGGTATGATGCACGGAAGTCGTGGCCCCACTGAGAGACACAGTGAGCCTCATCAATAGCAATCAAGTCGATGCCTGCAAGTAATTGTTTCCCAAAATGAGAACCAAGGTAAATACATTGAGTAAAATTTAACTTCAAAATATCCCTAAAATTCTATGACCTAACTTACTTGTGTAAAGTAATGTATCATGTGTCATGCGATCAAAAGTAGCAATAAACAACGCAAATCTTAAATTTCTATGAAATTCATGGAGCATAATTTTGCTGCAGGCTGCATTAAATTTCAGCCATTATAAAAAGTTCCAGGACAATCCTGAATGGGTATCTCGACTCCTAGACAATGTTCTTGAAATCTATGACTAACCCACTTGGCGATCCAGCCTCTTAAAGTCATTAATGGCAGTTATGGCAAATTCTGGGGTGACGTAAACAAGACGATATTTCCCTGAAAAAACGTCAGTCATCACCGCTGACATATTTTCCTGAGCAGATCCCAGGAAGCAAGCCTCAATATTGGATGCCCTGTAAAATAGTAACCATTACCTAGAAATTTCACATCAAGAAAATGTCTCAAATTATTAGTTTAACCATAATTACCAAACACAAACATAAAATCAAAATTATCAATGCCTATTTCTCGTAGTAAAAGAAATAAATTTATCCCAATATAAAGTGGAATGTGACAATTCAGTGACAATACAATCCACATTTGACTGAAATTTTTAAACGGACAACAGAAAGCTTTGTGTAATTCGTCAATGAAGAAATATACATGAGGAGATCCCACACCAATCTGGCATAAAATTATTGTGATCTTGAGGTGTCTAACAATGTAACAGAATTGATTTGTGTTGGAGAAAATCTAACATACAAAGTAACGCAGAACAGAATGAAACATTCTCATAATGGAAAGCACTGAATGCAAGCTTGAATCGTGTTGTTTTATTCTGATTCTCTTTACCTATTACCACGTTTGCTATCACAAAGAAAAAATGATTTACACGGACATAACGAAGAAAATTTTTACTTACTGTAGACCGTGAACTTGATCTTCCATCAGTGAAATCAAAGGACTGATTACGACGGAAGTACGCTGGGTGTAAACCGATGGAAACTGGTAAGTGAGACTTTTTCCATAGCCTGCAATGGTAAGTGAGTCAGTCTTTATGATCAACACAGCCTGTTTATGGCAAAACCAAAATCACAACAACACAATCATAACCTTAGAGTCTGATACAAAATTTTGAAACTTAACCCCTCTCACTTGATGGTATCCTGTAAAGAATGATGTGTTATAATGGATAAGAAAAAACAAACATATAAAGATCAAGAAGCCAACTTTCCTTAGAATGAGATTAATCAAACATTATATCTCACTCTCATATTAAATATAAAAACACCTCTAACAAAATGCCTGAGTTTCATTGTATTGACTTGATTGGTTCAGAGCGTGCAGGCACAGACTCTCACAAACTGAGACAAGTAGAATGTTTGTTCATCTAATATTTCTAGAGGATCACCCAAGATCAAAGAAAATGGGGGCTAATGTTGAGGCCCTTTGCTTCCTGAAGAGAAAAGATGATTATTTAACTAGGTACCTACTGTTTTCTTTCCATTTTTATGACTTAGTTGTGATACCAATCATCACTCTAACAAACAATACACTAAATGGACCTGGTACATGTCTCTCAGGTTTTGTGATGTGTATGATAAAGCAAAGTAACACATGTAAAGTACAACCTGTGGCCATTATGACACAATTGTCCCTCTTCTCATTGAGCACTGAGCTGATAATTTTCCACTGCATGCTGAAAAGATAAGATGACATCATTCTTTTAACATCTGAAATGCTCTACCTGATCTTTGTTGCACATTTCTACTGATTTCATAACTTGTCCGCAAGGGCAAAACTGCTACATACCTTGTAGCTTAGTATCAAATACTGGACGATGGCTTGTCAACTGAAATGCATACACTTTCTTGAACAGAGATGAAAAAGAAAGTAATAACAATCACCATTATTAATTCACACATTTCCAAGATAATATGATGCCATAAAAATTGGTCTCTTAGTTACTTTATTTATGACGAATAGGTTCAACAATATAAACTACTAGGATAATTATTATGAAGAAAACATGGAAAAAAATGCTAAATAATTAGCTTGATAAAACCATAAATGGCCATTTTACTTACGGGCGAAATCTGGAATAACCAAAGTACTGTTTGAGAATATCTTGATACTTTGGATCATCTGGCTGGAATGTAGCATCTGTAATGACAACAAAATCAAGTCTGTTTCTGATAACAATTTATCTAAAATTGGAAGGTCTAAATGCATTGTTGGAATTACTGATAATGTGCATGATGATATATTAATCTGTCACACGTTATAATATTACAACATTTCAATGTACAGATATGACTAGTCGATGTAGACAAAAACAAAAAATATATTTTATATATTTATATGGATCATGTGCCTAGAATGTATCATCTGTAGTGACCAAATCTATTATGTTTCTCATAATCATTAAAATTATTACTCCAGTCACTTTACATGCTTAATCTGTAAAAAATTACATTTCAGTTTACAGATGTAAAAAGTCAATGTAAATAATAAAACCATTATGGACACTCTTCTGTGAATACTTATAAAACTATATGCAATATAAAAAAATATTTTAAAAATTTCAAAAATCACCTGCATCATCTTCATCAACAATGAGTACGTCATCTTCCAATGCACTTTTTTCTGCTTGATCAATCAACTGTATTATGAAAGCAAGACATTCAGATTTGTTGTAGTCTTATATGTCATATATTGAAACTCTGATACGGTCAGATAAACATGCAGAT
This sequence comes from Peronia peronii, assembly GCA_039654565.1. Classification (NCBI taxonomy): domain Eukaryota; kingdom Metazoa; phylum Mollusca; class Gastropoda; order Systellommatophora; family Onchidiidae; genus Peronia; species Peronia peronii. The sequence goes on along the minus strand of JBCEWB010133582.1, from coordinate 7,499 downwards.
TTCTCTTTATCAATGAAATATTGATGACAAGAAGAACATGTAATTGCGGTTTTATGAAGTTTGGTCAAAAGTAAAAAGGTGCACATTTATGCCCTTACTGGGATGAAATATCTCGAGAAAATCATTACTTGTTGAAACAATGTTTTGACTGATGTCCTTTGATAATACGCAGCAACAGCTTTTTGCAGCCTTATCAGATTATTACTCAGACATTTTTTGTCTTGTTTTGACTTGATTTTCTTCTGTATATTTTATCAAAATCAAACAAAATTCTGAAACTATTTCAGGTTTGAGGAGAGATGCATTAGAGACAATTTTATTTCTTCTCCAGACTTTAGTTCAACAAATACGTGAACTAATCTTCAGTTCTCTGGGTTTTGAGATATGCTATCACAGTTGATGTAATCAGAGTAATAATAGAGAATATTTAGCGCGTATCCCTGTAGATTACATGGTCTTAGCCCTCAACAATCTATTAGTATCCCATGAGACCCAAGAAATACACTTGCTGGAGTTCTCAGCTTCCTGGGAAACATATAAAGCAGTTGCCCATTTGGCACTCAAACCCTCATCAATCTCTCACAAGTAATATTTCTGGCTATAGTCACAAACTCAAAATTAGGTTGAATGAGGAAAAGCATGTAAATTTGTCTTTACCTAGGACAAAATATCAGGACCCTGAACATTTGACCCCAAGTCTAATTATCCAATCCTTATGCCAACACCCCACCAGTGATAACAATATGATTGACTTTTAGAGAAAAAAAAAATTGAATGTGCAGTAAAAGGAAGTTGTTGTTTCACTACATTACAAATGTCTATAAATTCCCAGAAATTTGATCAGGAAAAAATTCACAATGACTCACATCAAGTGCTGCGTCATCAAAATCTGAATCGTCAAAGCTGTTTTGCAAAGCACTGTTATCGGCTTTTCCTTCTGTGATTTCTCCCAAAACATTCATTTCAAAATCATCTGCTGTTTTTTTCTGTGATAATTCAGATAGAAAAAGATATAATGATTATTATTGTAAGATTCCATTGTACAAAGTGCAAACATTATGAAACAGATATAAAACAGGAATGTATCGGAATAAATTATGTGCCCTTGTTCATTAAACTTGTAAACATTCTCTACCTAACGAGAACAAACAAAATATGCAGATATGGAAAGAGAATTTCTGTTGCTTGAACTTAAATTTGTAGATCTGACTTATGCATAACAATAGATTGTTACTAGATGCACTGCAGTTGTTCTACATGGGTAAAGCATATGCTTTAAATGTTTTTGATGCATATCTATTGCATTTAAGATTCACTGCTGTATCTTCTCTGTAAAACAATACATTTATTAAATAAGCCAAATAAAAGTGAGATGTTATTTTCAATCAAAATGATGGCCAAAAACAAATATATAATGGGTTCTCTATGTAAACCAATTAACAAATGTGCCATGTGTCTTCAACTCCCTCTGCAAAATCAATTAATGAATGTGCCATGTGTCTTCAACTCCCTCTGCAAAATCAATTAATGAATGTGCCATGTGTCTTCAACTGCCATAAAATATTTATGCAATTCAGCTTTTCACTTTTCCACTTTCGACAAACCACTGCACTTGAAGGAGACAAAAGTGATAACTGGAAGGATGACATAATGCTCATTGCAAAATATCTATCTTTGATCTACTGAGTCTGATTCACAATAAGTAAGGCTGAGAAATATAAACCTATTTTGCCTTTTATTGATCACCTTCATTTCTGTTTTAAAATAACCCATCCATTTCAAATGTCAAATCAATCAATTGCAAAATTTACTGGAGCAGATCAGTGATAAAGTCCTACGACAGACGTTTCAATTTCTAAAAATCTATTTCCCATCAAACATGAACTCTCTCAATTATTTGAACTTCCCAAACGATCTTCAGATTCACTGCAATTCTCACGGAACATTAAAAAGGCGCAATTAATGCCACATTGAAGAAAAAAAAAAATCACTGATAAAATATCACAGCAAAATTTACATCAAGAGAGCTAATTTTTATTCAATTTGTGACCCCTCCCCCCACCCCCCCCCCCCCAAAAAGAAACAGAACCCATAAAAATTTTATTGAATCCTACAAAGGTCCAGCAAATTTCTTGAAATTTGTTGGACTTAAATTTCAGTCTGTGTATATTCATTCTCCAAAGTTTCAGCTATCTTGGTTGCTTTGTGTGAAAGTCATAGTCTTTCTAAAATATGTTCCAAATAGTTGAAGGCAAACATGCATACATCACGCAAAAATTGTCAGTTACTCAAACACATTCCTTTTTCGGGATTTCTCTGATTTTTTTGTAATCGCTTCCTTCAGTTCACCAACCGGAGGCCGGTGGATGTGTTACAGAAGCCGTTATACTCATCAAAGGGCACAGCATGGGTAGCAATATCTAAAAATAGCATCATCGGCCCATGTTGGTTCGAAGACAAAATGAGAGACCTCAAATGGTGAATATGGAGCGCTATGTGGCAGTGCTGAGGAAGTTTTCGATATCACTGGGATGACATAGCGGGATAGATCGAGAAGAGCAGTGGTTCCAGCAAGGCGGGGCCACCCCTCCCTCCCACATGAAATGACTCCCTCGCTGGCTGAGAGAGCGATTCAGGAAAGACTGATATGATTAGCCAGAAGTGTGACGTTGAGAGGGCACCACATTTGCCGGACTTGAACCCTCCAGACTTTTATCTGTGGGAGTATCTCAAGGTTAATGTGTATGAGAACAACCCTCAAAACGATAGGTGAACTAAGAGAGCAATCACAGCAAAAATCACAGAAATTCTCAAAGAGAAATGTGTTTGAATAATTGACAATTTTGCGTGACATATGCAAAATTTGCCTCCAGCGTTGAGGACGCTGTTTAGAACATATTTTTGAAAGACTATGACTTTCATGCAAAGCAACCGAGATAACTGAAACTTTGGAGAATGAGTGTATACAGACTGAATTTTAAGTCCAGCATATTTCAAGAAATTTGCTAGACCTTTCTAGGATTTAATATAAATTTTATGGGTTCTGTTTTTTTGGGGGGTCACCCTGTATACAAATTAATAGCCTTTCAAGAGGACCAATCATTCCATGGGTATTATTTTGCTGTGCCAGTAAAACATCAATCAACTTGACAAACCCTTCTATGTAACTGAAAATGTAGCCTGGAGGTCTAGCATTATTAAATAATGCTCATATTTCCAGCCTCAATTAAATTTTAATGAACAGAGGCGAAAACCAACATTTCTTGGATCAACACTGGCAATTATGAAGCACTTTAACTTTACATTATCTATAATGACCCATTCACTTAAAATCATTTTCGTTGCTGTGATGACTGAATCTTAGGGAATTACTTGAGCTTAACAATGCTCAGCACTTTTACTGTATTTGTGACAAATAGTTCACACTCAGCATCTATGTGATTCCTTTGCGACATTTTATGTGGCATACGCAGAGGCACTTGTGAGTAGGTTACAATAAAATTAGACTAGAAATAACTGCTTTTTTTTAAAATACTGATTTAATACTTTTAGAGCTTGGTGGATCCATAATACAATGTCGACCACATGAAACTAATAAAAAAGAATTCAAAAAATAGAGAGATTTATAAATTTAGGACTGGAGACCTAGTGACTAGTGGTAACAGGCTGTGTCTAGGACATATAAAATATGATGTGTGTTCTAGTATAAGTATCATTATAAGTTTTTCAAAAAGTTCACAAAGTAATATAACAATTCCTTGGAGTGATCATTAAATGATAATAATCACATTTCATACAAATTTTTCACATCATATTGATCTACCTCTGTTTCCACTGCAGATGATAACGATGAATCAGCATTCTCATAATAAACCAATTCATCTAAATTCTGCTTGGACTGTTCTGTTGAGGATCTTGTTTTTGGTGCATCATAAAAAAAATCATCAAAGTCAATGTTATCTAGATCATCAATTTCAACAGCAGATTGCGTAGAGACGTGTGCATCATTATTTTCATTTCCTGGCAATGAACGTGTTTCATCATCTGAAATGTATGGTTCGTCTTGGGATGGCACTGTCTTTGTATATCTATCCAATTTCAAGCCATCTCCTTCCTTGTCTGATGCAAATATGCCTGTGTCACTATCACTATCAGTGTCAGCATCTACAAATTTAGTGAGACTCTGAGATTTCTGAATTGCAGTGCAGACTGCATTTAAGCACTTTTCACAATGAAGCAGATTTTTTTCTGTTTTATCATCTAGATCTATAGTCTTTTCTCCATGTTCCTTCAATGTCATTTCTGCGATCTCGATAGAATCTCCCACTTGCCGTTGTAATTTGTTCAGTAATTTGAGAAGACTATTTAGCTGCATTGTTCCCGATTATTGTTCTCTATGACAATAGGTGAATAACTGAAGATCTGATATAGCGACTAAAACATTAACAGATATCCAGAATAAAATAGAATAGATCTAGATCTAGAGAGATCAGATGCAAACATTTTGCGGGCCAAGATCGATGGCTAGGCCCTTATTTCTCCCACCGCTGGAAGGAGATTATTTTCCAACACTGTTCCTGCAGAGTAATATCTCTCACGCACTTTCTCCAACACAAATCTCTATTTTTCATTCGTCTTTTACAACCACCCGGCGTGAACTGTAAAACTACAATCATCTGCGATTTGCCTTTAAAGAAACAAAATACATTTATTTTGAATATAGTGAATAGTCGTGTTATTTACTCAAAATAAATTACTTAATGCATAGTTGACCATGAATCAATCACAAGTTGTAGGTATTTAAACATAAACTTTTCTGTTTTGAATATGGAAACTCTCGTCAGATCAGCATTTTTATTTATTGTTTGTTTTTTTTATCTAAAGTAGGAACAGTATTGTACCAGGAAGGGATATGTGACTAGATCTGGGGGAATTGAATTGCCATCTGGTTTCACCGGACATTAAACGTTTTAGTTCTAAAAAAGATCCCTGTCACATGCTTTACAAACCCGGGCATCATAGCTAACGCTGCAACTATAAATATTGGAGAACTTTGCATTCATCAGTAGATCTATTGAGATAAATCCAAAATAGATCTCTATTGTATGGGTTTTAGTAGATATTAAATCTTTGTTTTTGAAATGTAATTAATTTATTACGAGAAATGACAGTTCATTCACGGTATCGTGGGAAAATAAGTTGTACATGCCTCTGTTTAAGTTTGTTCTCTTTTTTTTTTTTTTTAATTTGCTAGTTTTTTTCTTGCCAAAGATGTTATATTTTGCATTATATTGTTTCAACAAATCATATTTTATCATTGTATTCTGCACAATGATTCTTTAGACAGGGCAGGTACCAACAAGCTGGCAGGTAGACCACAATGTTAAAAATGCAGCTACTATTTGGCACACTGGTTTTGCTTTTCCTAATGCGACCAGGTATGTTCAACAAAATGTTTATTCTTGATTTGTAAATAAATCAGGTATCTTACATCCCAGAATGTAATATATACATTTCAGTTGTCCTGGGTCATCATTAACAAGCCTAGATATATCTAATAGATCCCAGCACAGACAAACTACGTGACATACACAAAGAGAAATTGACCACTGACATTTTCCTTGTAGAAGGTACAATCATAAATAAACAGGAAAAACATGCTGTATTTCTGATAGTACACGCTGAAATCATTATGTATATACATTTACATTATATTATCATTACAGTAGTGAACTGTAAGAAGGTAACAATTCTATATAATTTTTTCAAATATATATGATATGTTTTCTACAATTCCAGGCAGACAACAGAATGTACAGACATCAGGCAAACTGTTTGTGTGCTATTACACACCCGTGTCATTTTTACCTGCTGACAAAGTCCCAGCAAATCTTTGCACACACATCATCTATGCTTTTGCTCAGGCAACTCCAGATGGTATAAAGCCTATGTCATCAAGAGACGTAAACAAGTACAGGTAGTGTCTGTTGGTATTTAGCTACATGTAATATTGTTTGTGCAAAATTCTCTTTTAAAAGCTGAGAAGTAAAATAATTAAATAACACAATATTTAAGAACTAAAAAATAGACCATCTAGAGCCTTTAGAAGACAAAGACAAGATTTATGTAATATTACTTACTCTTCTGATTTTTGACATGAAATTTTGAATGACTTGATAATTTTCATGCATACATTTGCTCTGTCTCTCTAAGACAATGATTGTGAGAATTATTTCCGCACCCACGATTCCAGATTTAGTGTGATAAAAGAAAATTAGATGGACACAGTTCACATTAAGAGGCATCATAATAGTGAAGACTTGTGTTCATTATTTATCCTCCAGTGCCAGAAGGACTTACAGTTATTTTGCCAAACTTTATTCCCAATTTCTCAAAATGTTTCAGCCTGGTTTATCATCATGCCTGAGCGTTACCAGCTACTGTTTCTTGAAGACATTAATGCTGAGAGGAGGAAAGAATGCTGGACAAACCACTGCATTTTGCCACATAGCGAGATCTAACAGTTCACCATATTTTTGCAAACCAAAGAAGATCGTAGACTAGTATAGTTATCTGGGATTAAGGTTAGACACATGAATAATAATCTAATAGTGATGGTTTGTGAAGTAATTTTCATGCATTCTGTTTATTTCTAGAACATTGATTCAATTGAAGAAAAAGAATCCCGATTTGAAGATTCTCCTGTCTCTTCAAAAGGGCTTTTCATCTGTTGTTTCCAGTGACACAGCTGCAATGAAACGGTAACAGATTTCATTCAAGGGAGACTTTCATTTATCATTAGTGTGTCAAAAAAAAAAAGAAAAGGAAAAGAAATACAGTAACTAGTAAAAGAGAAATCTGTAATATACAGTAACTAGTAAAAGAGAAATCTATAATACATGTATCAGTAAGCTGAGAGTTACAATAGGTTCAAATGTTTTAATTGGAGGAAAGAACATGCATGTATTTGGGATTCGTTAAAAATATGCCCATTCCGTCTTTTACAATCACCCGGCGTGAATTGTAAAACTGCAATCATCCACGATTTGCCTTTGAAGAAACAAAATACATTTATTTTGAATATAGTGAATAGTCGTGTTATTTACGCAAAATAAATTACTTAATGCATAGTTGACCATGAATGAATCACAAATTGTAGGTATTTAAACATAAACTTTTCTGTTTTGAATATGGAAACGCTCGTCAGATTGGCATTTTTATTTATTTATTTATTTATTTTATCTAAAGCAGGAACAATATTATACCAGGAAGGGATATTGACTAGATCTGGGGGAATTGAATTGCCATCTGGTTTTACCGGACATTAGATGTTTTAGTTCTAAAAAAGATCCCTGACACATGCTTTACAAACCTGGACATTACATATGAGATCATATTATGATGTTGATTTAAAGAGAATGGCGAAAAACTCTGAGCATGACATTGTGAAATTGAATTTTATCGCAGACTTGTTATTTCAATGATAAGTGTTTTGTTTC
>JBCEWB010133560.1:0-11142 GCA_039654565.1 Peronia peronii | reverse complement strand
ATAGATAGATAGATAGATAGATAGATAGATAGATAGATAGATAGATAGATAGATAGATAGATAGATATAGACAGATATTGACAGACAGACAGATAGTCAGACAAACAGATTTTTCTATACTTTATAAAGAGAGAGAGAGAGAGTTTGTTACTTTTTGTTGTTCTTAATGTTGTAAAAGAGAGAAAATGATAAATGTAAGAAAGAAGTTGTCTGTGTGTGTTTGAGAGAGAGAGAGAGAGAGAGAGAGAGAAAGTGACTGAGAGAGAGAGAGAGATGGAGAGAAAGAGGGGAGGAGAGAGACATAGTATTTTAACTGTGCATCCAAGACTTTGTCAACTACCACCGTATGAGTTTACCAAGACTGCAACAAATATGAGCGTCGATAGCTCCGAGGAATTGATAAAGATTTTATAGGTTAACCGATTACTTGACTGAATAATTTATTAATCTGTTTATTGATTGCTGGATGGATGAGTTAGTTTAGTGTTTGAATTGTCGATTTCTTATTCCATTGAACAATTAACCAATCCATCCGTTAACAAATCAAACAGTAGATGGATTTCATGGATTTACTGATTGATTGATTGCATTTATGATTGATTGATCGATTGATTGATTCATTCATTCATCACTTGATTGTTTGTAAGTTTGATTGGTTAATCGATGGATATTGGGTAAGTTGATTTTTTTTGGACAATTTAACAATTATTTGATAAATAAAATCATCGATTGATGAAATATCATCTCATCCAAACCGACATTTAGTGATTTGCTATGTAATTTAAATGTTGCTCACAAAACCCTCTTTCCTTGGATAGTGTTTTGTTATCATATATCGACCTGGTCATATCACAGGGACTCGAGTCATTTGTTGTGTCAAACGACCGATCTGATTAAATCTGAGTCATTTTACTATTTCTATCAATGGTCTTTTCCACGTAACACATACTATGTTATTTATTTAGTATCGGCTTTAAGCCTAAACTGTCACTCAAAAATAAAATAAGATAAAAAGAAGAAAAGATAAAGAATACCGATACCATACAAATTTGAACATTCTACCATTTTCTACTGACACTTTGTGGATTAAGAGTTTTGAGAAAACCGATCCAAAAAAGAAGAAAGAAATACAAAATAAGTAAATAAAAACAAGTAATAAATAAAGACGTAAACATAAAGAAGTAAATAAATATTAAACAAATAAATAAATAGGTAAATAAATAATGAATAGACAAATAAATAAATAAGTACATGAAATAGCAAAATAATAAACAGATGAATAATTAGAAAAATAATTAAATAGCTAAATAAATAGATAAATAAATGAATAAATAAATAAATTAACAAATAAATAAACAATATAAAAACACTAAATAAATAAAATAAAAAACAAAAAATCATTCGCGTAAATTTTACTGACATGATTTATATGAAATTCAAAAAAAAAAAAAAAAAATCAACTTTTGCCTATTTCTTCTTGAATATCAGCACAATTTTGAACTTGTCTTACCAAAAACACTATGTGGTCCATGTACGTGACACATTAACTGTTAACATCTAGAAATAACGTATACACGTGCATATATTATTGCGACGATTCAATATACGTATAAAATTGTTTATAAATAAATTTTATCCCGCATACTCCCCCCCCCCCACCTCCTCCCCGCCCTTGCGCACTTTTTTAAAATATCTAAAAATATCTAAATAAGGAGTAGAAAGTATTAAGTGATTCTATTCGAGTTTGGAGAGAGCTGGAGTTTTTGACTATTGCATCCTCTGTGTGTGAGTGTTTTTTGTTTTTTGTTTTTTTTATATGGGTGAAACAAGACCTTGAATGCAGTTTTTATTTTTATTTTTATTTTTATTTTGTTTTATTATCATCATTTTAAGGTTTGTTTGTTTGTTTGTTTGTTTGTTTGTTTTGTTCATTCAAGTAACCGGTAGATAACATCTAAGCTAACTACAGCAGCTGAAAAAGTCGGATTACAAGTCAGCTTTGGAGAAAAAAAAAAAAAAAACTACTAAAAAAAGTCAACAACAAATGATAACCCAATCATACTAGAAGGAAAGAGAACTGAAGTCAGCCAGTTTACATAATTTGAGAAGCTGTGTAGATCAAGAAGGAGATGCGGGAAAAGAAATCAACATCAGAATAGGAATGGCTGCTACAGCATTCACAAACCTAAGCAAGATCTGGAACTCAAAATTGATCTCAGTAAAAACGAAGTTCAAAATATTCAATTCAAATGTTTTATAAACGTTTACATGCGCCTGCGAAAGTTGGAAAACGACAAGGGGAATAGACAGGAGGCTGAATGGCTTTGAAAACAAATATCTACGGAAAGCTATGGGCATTCAATGGAATAAGTATAAAACAACAGAAGAAATAAGGGAAATTTCAAAGCAGCTCCACGTAGCAAAACTAATTAAGAAAAGAAGATGGCGCTACATCGGTCACACGTATTGAAGGGAAGACAGCAGAATATCAAATCAAGCGCTGAGCTGGGAAATCGAAGGCAGAAGAAAGAGGGATAGACTGAAAGAGACACTTAAAAGAATTATCATGAGAGAGGCCAAAGAAGCTGGAATAGAGAGCATGAAAAAACTGGTTGAGACAGCACAGAGAAGATCAGAATGGAAGAAGATTGTGACGGCCCTAGGCCACGTACAACGGCGCGGGAAGGATTTCAGAACCGGTAGCGCAATACTGGCCCTCTAAATGCGGCAGGCTGCGTAAACTTCTTTTTTTTTTTTTTTTTTAACAAAATTGGAGTAACAGATTTAAAAAAAAAAAAAAGATGGTGTAATCAGCATAATGTGAAACAATGACAAGAAAAAAGTCGACTTAGTACCATAATGTTATGCATTTTCACTTCTCTTATTATGATCCACATAAAATTATATGGTGCAACTCTACATAAGCCGAATCATCATATTCCACACTATATGCACTAAAAAGTCGACTTAGTACCATATGCATTTTCCTTTCTTTTATTACGCTCCACATAAAATTATTAGATTTATATGGTGCAACTTTACATAAGCGGAATCATAATATTCCATACTATATACTGAAAACGTATGTAGCTAAAATTAAGCTAAATCATGAATTCCTTGCCACCTAATTTATTGTTTTAAATAATATGCATTATTGACTTACTACAGTCAGCTTCTTTTTTCATCATAACATTGTGTAATGCATCAATAACTCAAACCACATCAATGACTTACACTTTTCTGGTCTAACCATATCCCGTACAAGATCGTAAGCAACCCTCAAATTTCATATTTTTTTTCTTTTGACATAACTTTTTTGTTGTTGTTGCAATTTATTTGCTTATGTTACATCAAAGAATAGGTTCTCCCTCATTCAGTAGTTTTGCTCCTGCAAAATAAGACCTCAGCATGTGTATATGGAACTTTTCCCTGAGATTGCATCCGTTTTTACAGTTTTTCATGTCACTGCACTTGTGTAAAATGTTTGAGATGGCGCTTGTAGACTTTTTTTTTTGGAAACACAAGGCAAACAGAGTGATCTCTCTTGTCCTTGTAGTGTCTGGGGAGTCTTTGTGGTCATTCTGAAGTTTACACCATTAGACAATCGTTTTGAGCGAGTAATGTTCACTTTATTGAAAGGTACCTAAGTTGGGCCCGCTCAGCGAAAATGTGGTGTGGTCTTTTCGCCAATACTTTACACTTGCTAAACGGAACTGTATGTAGGCGATAGCCCTTGACCAAAAAACAAAAAAACAAAAAAAACAAAAAAACAGTAACCACAAACAAACAAACAAAACCCCAAAACAGAGGGGTTCTCATTAAAACGGGAAAGTGACTACATAGAACAAGGTTCGGAACAAAAGCTCTATTTCGTTTAGAAAAAGCTCTACAGGCCTTTTCCGTAACCAAAACGAAATATGAGATGCGACACGATGAAATCAGGCTCTCGTCAAATTTTGAGCATATTGGTATCACTGTGAAGATTATTCATTTCCCGTTCAGTGTGTGAAAAAATGATTGCTCTACGTTAGGTAGAAGAGATATTGGCAATTAAAGATGATGGGGATGACCAGATGCTGCAGCTGAATTTATTGAAAAAATGGCTGATCACTTTTGTAAATCCTTAGTAATCCTTGTTAGGCCCTGCCACTACATTACATTTTTGGGGGCTTTTACTCCATCTATTTCAGTAAATTGAACCCTGAAATGCATTTTTAGATTGATATAGAAGAGTTTGGTGAAGAAAAAAAAATGCGTTAAAAATTCATTCACTGTTGAAAAACACGTGATTTCTCCAGTCGGCTCAGTTTGACGAATGCCTGATTTCATCGTATCGCGTCTCTTACGTTTTTCCCGATCTTGTTTTCGGTGTCATTAAAATGTTCCCATATTTCTGACAAACCCTTTATGTTGAGTCTGTGCCTGCCGCTGCTGGGTGCGAGAGATATTGTTAATTCCCCCGAGGGGGCCCGGGGTTTATAAGTAGGTTCTTTGCTCCCACCTGCAGGCGGTGTAAGCCCACCATCTGTGGGGTGTCTCCCATGGAGTGCCATCCTCGACATTCCAAGAGAGACATCTCCTCTCTCTCTCCTTGCTCCTGTCTTCTGTCCCGCTTTCTTTCCTCTCTTCTTCTTGACGTGTAAACGTATCTTACCGTATTTGACACAATATAGCCGTGATCGTGCTGATGTGTCGTTAAAACCCAACACAACACAAGGTATTGTTATTAAAACTTGAGCTCAGCTGGACAATATGAAAGTGTCAAAAAGTAAGGTTAACAGTCGCGATGCACACACTTTTCAGCAAAGTGCACACAGCTAACTCACGCCACTTTTTCATTGACGTTAACTTCAACATGGGTAAGACAAACTACCCAGAAGTTCTTGAGTAAGGCCAGTCGCTCTAATGGGAGGTCGTTTCGCAAATCATCTACCCCTGATTCGCCCTCCCAAAAGACGGACAGCGTAATGGGAGATCATTTTGATCAGCCCTATTACATCCCTTTGTCCGACAAAAAAGGGAAAATCCCTTTACCTCTTGTCATTCGTAAGACTGACCTCTAAAAAACTGATAAAATTATAACAATACGAAGAAAGTATTCTCTTTATACCATAATTTTATTATTTTGGAATTTTTCATGGAGTATATTTCAAGCAGAAGTGTGTGTGTGTGTGTGTGTGTGTTTTTCCTTCTTTGCACTACTTGTTCCATCCTTCTTTTGTCTGGTAAAGGGAAGTAATAGAACGGAGCACCACAATCTTCCTTTGCTCTGCATTTCAACGGTAACAAACATCTATAGGACTGGAGGGTCAGTGCGTCACGGCGGATGTTCGCATCACCTAAGTCCACATCATGTCAGACTGTACCAATCTGCACCAAAACTGGCTTATTTCTTCTGGACAAAGAGCTATTGAAACCAGCCAGTTTTGGTGCAGATTGGTGCAGTCTGACATGATGCGGACATAGGTGACGCGAACACCCGCCGTGACGCACTGACGCTCCAGTCCTATATATTGAAACTGACAAACTTTTGTCTAAAGGTATTCCCATAAAGGCTCTGCTTCTTCTTTTTTTCTATCACGAGATAAGGTTGTAGAAAAACAACAACAACAACAACAACAACAACAACAACAACAACGACAATAATAACAACAACAACAGCAACAAAACTCTTTTCTATCAATTTACGCCTATTACTTTGACTTTCCCTTGCCACAGATAAGAGATTATCTGTTCCCTCAGTATATTATATCTGCTGAATAGAAAACAGACTTCCATTGAGTTAAGTGTCTGTCTGTCTTGCATTGTCTATTCGCTTTGTCCACCTCTTGGATCGATATTTGATCCATTGTCTCTTAACTGCCTGAGATAAGTGTCTCCTTCAATCATTGATTGATTTATCGATTTATGTATCGAACTGACGTAACTGGTCAACTTAGTATAATATATTTCAGATAGGACTTTAAAACGAAGATTATCAGTCGCAGCACGGCTTTGTGAGCCAAAATTTATCTGTTTTAGATATGGCTTTGTGAATAATTATGCTTTTATCGGTTTTCAAAACCGCTTTGTGAAATGCCTTTCTATTTCAGCACATTTTTGAGTACTGCATATTTACTTGTTCCGACGATCGGTATAAATTCAAAACATAGATTTTTATCTGTTTCAGTACATGTATCTGAACTGCATTTTTATCGCATTCTATTTCTGTACAGCTTTGTGAAGCAATTTTCTCTTTTTGTCTGTTTTGACACAGACTTAGGAATTTCATTTTTATCTGTTTCACTAGTTTTAAGAACACACATTTTATCTGTTTCAGCAGTTTTAAGAACTTCATTTTTCTGTAGCTTTAAGGATTATATTTTCATTTATTTCAGTACGGGTTTGTGAACTACGCCCTTCAGCTCCTGGTGCTGCGGAACTTTGGAGAGGAAGCATGGAAACTGATCAAGTAAGTTCCATCTTTGTGTTATCCGATCTCATTAAAATTCAAAATGACATCTTAAATTCAAGCGCTTGGTTTCTCCGGCCATTTTGAATTGCCTGTCGGACGCCAAACACCACTATAATATAACTATGTGTTCATAATTACCTGAGCATTTCACGAACGGCTTATTTAGTTCCTGGCCCGCAAGATGTTCGCATTCTTTTCTTCACACCGGCTATAACTCAAAGTGACCGCTCAAGGCCAACAACTCCTTCAGAGGTTTACGATCGCCCCGCCTGGTTTACCTCCCCTGAAAGCCACCCACATTTACCTCCCTTGCCGTGACTTGTCAGACATGCCCATCTGCTATCTCAGATGTTTTACGATCTCACTGAGGTATTCTGGATCATGTCTGATTTCTTTCTTTATTTTTCTGCTTTGTTCTTGTCTTAGTTTGTGTTTGATGTCTGTCTAATGAAATGTCTGTCCTGTGACTTTGCTGTCTTGTAAAATGTTTGCCGTGTGAAATGTCTGACTTGTGAAATATCTGTCCAGTGAAAAGTCTGTCAGGTGAATTGTCTATCTTGGGAATGTCTGTCCTGTGCAATGTCTGCCCTTTCTCTGGAAGAGGTCACTGTTCGCTTCCACCGACAGACCTAACTGATAGCAATGATAAAGATGTTTTTTTGTTTGTTTGTGTTGGAGTTTAACGGCATATCAGCACCATCACGGGCTATATTGGACCAAACACAGTAAGATACCTTTACACGTCAAGAAGAAGAGAGGAAAGAGAGCGAGACAGAAGACAGGAGCAAGGAGAGATAGAAGAGATGTCACCCCTGGAACGTCGAGGATGGCATTCCACAGTAGACATCCCACCGATGGCGGGCTTTCACCGCCTGCAGGTGAGAGCAAAGAACCTACTGATATACCCCGGGCCCCTGCCAGGGGTGATAAAGATGATATATTAATGAGAAGGAGGAGACGCCATGGCAAAGGGGTTAGTCATCTGCCTCTGGAGGAAAAGGCCACGGAGTCGAATCCTAGCGAAGGATGGAAAAGATTAGAACCTGCTTTTTTTCAGTGATTTAACCTTTCCTCGGTGTCTTGGGCTGGGAAACCCGATGTCTAGTCTTCTTGGATATCGGTGTATTGTATGTATTCCGTGTGTATTTTGGCATTAAAATGGGGGAGTATAGAGTAGAAGAACTCTACTCTATACTCCCCAGAACTTTTGGCATTAAAATAGGGAGTGTAGAGTAGAAGGAGACGCCACCGTCCTGGCAAGTCCAATATAAATACAAAATATAACAACTTTTGAAAGTTCTTTCCAAACAATTTCTTCTGTCCAAAATCAGAACTAGGCCCACAGGTCAAGCCGACATAAGCCTATGCTCTGTATTAAAATTCAACATAATAAATGTCCTTAAAAAAAAAAAAAAAAAATCTCTGTCCCCTTTGTCCTCTCTCCTTCCATCCTCCCCTCCTCTCCCATCAAATTTTAACTCGTCAGTGGAGACTTTCATGCTCATTCTAACTTTATCTTTCCAGTCTTCATTATGACTGGAGGGAATACCACACTTGAAACAAATGTCAAAACAAAACAACAAAACAAACAATCAAAAAGCAAAAACAAAACAAAACAACAACAACAACAACAACAACAACAAACAAAAAGCAAAAACAAAACAAACAAACAAAAAGCAAAAACAAAACAACAACAACCCAAAACAAAAATCAGGATTTAGATCTATAAGATATTGAACAGACCTTACTGGTTCATGTGTTCCAAATCTTCCAAATCGAACTGCCCAACCCAACAAGAAGAAGCCAAGAGATCGTTAGCAGGTTCCAGTCAGGTCTCAGACAGTCTGATCTGGGATCTTTTTTTTTTTTTTCAATTTCTCATTTTTTTTCTTCGGAGTGTCTATCTAGGCCAACTATTGCAATGAGGAAGCATAGGCAAATAAAAACGTTGCACCACATAGTAAAGGCGAAACAATTTTGTATTGGCTCGTACATGGGAGCGTCTGTTCTCAGTTTTGTTGTTGTTGTTGTTGTTGTTGTTGTTGTTGTTGTTTTTGGGGGGGTCCCCTGACACGTTACATAACTAACCGGATACAATAACTTTCTTACGCACGGACAGAGAGGAAGAGGTGCATCAATAGGCCCAAATAGACTGCAGGTCTAGCTGCACCAATAGGCCCAAATAGACTGCAGGTCTAGCTGCACCAATAGGCCCAAATAGACTGCAGGTCTAGCTGCACCAATAGACCCAAATAGACTGCACCTTTTTTTTTTTTTTTTCGATGCAAGGCAACAAGGGAGATTACTTGTTCTGTCACCGTGTCCGGGAAGGGTGTCTTCCTGGTCATTCTGAAATTTGCACCAGTGGGATTGTTTTTGACTAGCGCTATTAATTCTCTTCACCAGGCACAAGGGATGTTGAACAAAGAACATAGAGAGGGAACTGATGACTTTTACACTCTTTGTTTGAAATATACATTATAATTGTTTTTAAAATCATTAAATAAATATGAAACTGTTTTCTTCATATCGAAGCGAAATACTTTTAGCAGTGAAAACAATTTGTGATCAATGACAAGAAGAAAAGTGAGTTTTTCCTTCTTTACGCTATTTCTTCAACAACCTTTGTGTCTGGTAAAGGGAAGTAATAGCGCTGGTCAAAAACAGTCCTCATTCGTGTGCAAATAGTGAGCAGCGGATAGGAGAAAGATACACTTGACAATGTTTTCAGTGAGCAATGTTCACTTCGTTAAAAGATGCGTGAGTCGCCACTGGTCAGCGAATGACGTGGTCTATTCACGTAACTTACGAGTAAGCTGTTATACAGGTTACGTTACGTTCTATACACGTCTTTCAACCTCCTGGTGGAGGTTATTTCGACGGTTCTTTGTGAAAAAAAAAAGAAACCTGTCTTAAAGAATCCTGTCTTAACTTTTGAAAAAATAAAAAAAAAATTGATTATATAAAAATAAAAAATAAACATCCTGTTTTCGCTTTAAAAGAAAAAAATATTAAAAAATCCTGTTTTCATTTTTCAAAAGAAAGAAAAAAAAAAGAAAAAAAAAACCTGTCTTAAAAAATGCTGTCTTCACTTTTGGAAAATAATAATAATAAAAAATAAAAAATCGCCAGCAGACTTATAGAATAGGGAGTAGCTGGATAGGTAGTCTGTTATACAGGGTGAGTTAGAAGTAACCGGGTAGCCAGTGAAACGAATCATGGTTATACATGTTGGGTACACGCGAGTGTGTATTATGAGCGATCTTTAGCAGATCGTAATTGTATATACTGGGCCCATACGAGTGTGCGTTGTGAGTGTGCGTATACCGGCTCGTGGAAACACACCGAGCGTGTCTGAGAAACTCTCTAAGCATTTTGTACGGGATGGTTCTAGTCAGATCTTGTGTATGTAGTACGTCATGTGTGTACACATTACGTCACGGTTTTATGTGTGTCGCGATAATAGTAGTGATGCCTAGTATATTCGAGGGAGTTCGAGATGGACACTATGTCACGGTGACGATGGTGGCACTGAGAGCTTGTATGTTCAAGATAGTTCGAGACTAGCTGGTGTCTATATAAGGGCTCAGCCGGAGAAAGTGCAGAGAGAAAGTGCAATGCAGTGAGTGCCGTATGCATCGGAGTTAGACAGCTGCCCTGAAGTTTGTATTGTTACCAAGCACCTGCGTCGAGGATTCCTGTTCTTACTTCTCCATTACTGTGTGCGTCTCGTCGGCATTCACCGCCTGATTACCACTTACAACGTCACAACTAACACCCATTCACATTCAGAATTCGTGACAGCCACTACATGCTTATTGTAAGTTAACGGACGATTATTACTCTTAGCCTCTCTGTCGATCGATTACTTGACAGCGGAATATTGTTAGCAGTCAGCATTTCGAGGACCTACTCTAACTGTTCTCTACATGACCATTGTTTCATGTAAATTTGATTTAATAATATATGACTTAAATATCAATAAATTTTATCGCTGGGACTAAAAATGTTCTGACTGCCCAGTGACTTGTGATTCACTCTGTATAGACAGGCTTTATAGACCAGAAACAAAGGGTCTTTTATGGCAGTGAGAAAATGGTTACCCAAAACAAGATCCGGAAAAAAAATGTTTCCTTTCGTCCATAAAAAAAGGCTATATCGGACTATCAGTTGACCTATACACTAAAAGTAAAAACCAGTGTCGGCCATTTTGACGGACTAGGAAAGACCACCCGAGCCAGACCACAGCTCATCACTTTTTTTATTGGGCAGTTAATGCCCCCGGCTTGATTCTGCCACCATCACAGGCGCCCTCTAGTGCCTGCCGCTACGGAAGAAATAGACGGCCATTAAAGATGGCAGTCAGGAGGGCTGGACAGGAAGAGGGATATGTTTTCGGTGATGAATGCAGTCAGCTGGAGACAGTGTTTATATGAAAAGGGGGGCGAAAAGAGCGGGGAGGAGGGAAGGTGGGAGGGTGCCTGTTATTTGACCTTGAGGGCATTTTCATGTATTTATCCAGCACTTCTTTAGATTCCCTTTCATTATTCATTTATTTGGTTTACTTTCTCTCTCTCTCACTATTTCTCTCTTTCATGCTATATGATTTTCTATGTATGTATGTATGTATGTATGTATGTATGTATGTATGTATGTATGTATGTATGTATGTATCTATCTATCTATCT
>JBCEWB010133549.1:0-11142 GCA_039654565.1 Peronia peronii | reverse complement strand
TAGTTCATTTTACAGTAATCGACATGTGCCAGGTCGCTGGAGGGACCGCAACACTGCGGTATTACTGTGGTCCCAACTAGACCAACCCCTGGCCCTAACCTGTTGGGACCCTCGGCAGTGCATACCGCCGAGGCAATAATCGCAGTATCGATATACTATATAGGCCTAGGCACATGTTTGGTGAGAAGGTAGTGCCTAGATCTAGACTCCGTATATCATTGATACTGTGATTATTGCCTCGGCGTTATGCACTGTCGAGGGTCCCAGCAGGTTAGGGCCAGGCGTTGGTCTAGTTGGGACGCAACACTGCGGTATTACCTCCAATTATGTTAGAGGCCTATGAGTATATTATATATATATGTACGAAATTTAGATCTGGACTGGATCTAGATCTGGACTTTTTGTACAGTTCTATTCAAAATTAGTGTACTCCTAGATCTAAATTAGTAGACTAAAATTACTAACAAGATCTTCCATGCATTAGATCCAATCTAGATCTAGTCTAGTCCTTGAAACAAACCTATCATAGAGGTCTCTATAATAAGGCGTGTGGAAATGTGGATTATTAAGGGGGCAAGACAGATGGATCAAAATGTGTGAAAGTGGTGGAAGGACCAGTAGAGCTAGATCTAGATTCAGATCTAATCCTAGTTAGGTGGTTATGACCGTTATGTACACTACATCTAGGTCAATGCCTATGCAGAATGCAAAGTGGAGATATTTAGTCAGTCAGTTTCATTGTCTTACATTTGCAGGGCTGCTTCTCAAGCCCGATTAAAAGCAAATGCTGAATGGCAGAAGTTAACATTGTTTTATTTAACTCTAGGGCTGCGACCCAGCCTAAGGGCTACAACACCCTGCGGCGTGCCTTGCAGGGCTTGTCAATCTGGATCTCAGCGCCAGTACTTAGCCTGAGGATGTTTGTTCAGACTATAGAGACTCCTCCTTGGCTTTGGAGTGACACAATGCAGGCCCAGATTGACCACCCTGCATCATCTTTAATCCCACCCTTTCTTCACATGTAATAATATTTGCAATGAGCCAATGGTAGGAGAGGGGGTCGTATTCATAAAGACATGTCAATTTCATATGGATGCCACTTTTATCATCCCTTGTCCCACAGACCATTCCCATTACAGATTTGCTCATAACCTGATGAACTGCTTGGACAAAACCACTTCACATAAGGGTGTATTTACGTTTACGTTGTAGAATCTCAGTGTAAACTGCAAGCTATCATCCCTGTGACCACGTGGACTTAGAGTATTCTTATCAGATTTGACCAACTTATGTTGACGGGGCAGCAGTGACTATAAAGAAATATTACAAGTGATCTAATGATGGCACAGAGTGAGAGCACAAGAGAGCTATCTGATATATAAACTAATAGATACATATAGGCTACTTTAGCTTTCATTCATAGCAATTATGGCTCACTTGCACTCTCAATATCTTGATCGCTGGTCAGGGCGAAACCTGTTGAGTGGGTCAAGTGGTCAGGGGAGTCTGCACTATTATTCAGTCTGGTATAAATAAAGGGACTACATGTATTTGATACTCTCTTGCGTCATAATATAGTCTCTTTTGATTGTAGTTTTGGACCATTTGAGTTGGCCAAGTGGCCTTTGATTTCTGTTCCTCTCTTCCGTTCAAGAGGAGTTCATCTCTTGGCATGGAATTTCTCACTTTTCTATTAGGTAAAGTTTCCTTTACCTTGTGAAGGAGTGTCTATTGAACTGCACATACTTATTATGGCGATAATTTGACAAAACTGAGGCCGATAAACTCCAAGTTTAAGTGATATGGTGAGAAATATCACAGCGCAATGAGGAGCCCCCACGAATAAACACGGGCGTCGCATGCAGGCATTCGCTTTGCCTGTCATATAAATACGTGGTTTGCAGTTCTTGAGTTAAATCATTTCAAACTGTAACTGCAGCTAATTTTTAGAGATGAAAAATTATGTTTCTTCATGGCTCTCTCAACAGATGTAAATCTACTGCAATCTCTAGCAAGAAGAGTACTTCAGAGACACGGACAAAATAAATCAAAGACAAAAGAAAGAATGGCCTCATCGGGAACATCAACATCATCATCAACACCATCTTCTCAGTCACAACAGCATTCTTACCCATTGCAACGAGAAGGCTCCACATCAGCTGGATATACAATGATGCAGCAAAGCCCTGTGCCAGCTCCACAGATGATGTCCCCAACTAAAGACGTAAACATAGTGAATATGTGCAGAATGGGCCAAGAACTTGTGCATGATATTGTTGCTCGGGCACAAGAGGTTTTCTCAATATTAGGACCAAGGAGTATACAGGTGACAAGAGTCATGATGTATTGTATCAGTGATATTAACATTTGATGTAGATTTCTTGACATATTTAATTCAGCATGGATTTCTGTATGTATATAGCTTAGTTCTTCAGTCTTCCTTTCTGCTGTTAGTACAGTGGTCTCCGCCTAAGAACCCGGTTGTCAGGAGACAAAAAAAGCGGGTTCTTAGGCGGACGGGTTCTTAGGCGGATTGAAAAGTTACGCAACCCGTCTGACCTCAGATTGTCTTCACTATTAGGATTAATTGATCGTTACTGTTAGTTAAAGATTTATCTATGCCAATAAGTACAGCCTTCTTCCTTGTGTGTATGTTATAATTAGATATAGCAATTCCTGATCTTTTTTTAGCGTATGATTACATCAATACTGCCCAGCGCTTAAACGCCCTGTGAGTTTTCACATACCGGTGTCATTGTTGAAAACATGATATTGCTGTGCTACCTCACGGATAAGTGCACGACTGACTCAAGTGTTTACAGACCGACCGAAGCAGCAGAGCAGCTGACCAGCCAGGAGGCTAAACTTACTCTTCCTTATCCACAAAGCCAATCACAGGTGCTGCACCACGTGTTGTCAAACAAAGAAATGGTTATGGGTTAGTCAACAACGTGGCCTGATTATGCAGTCATACATAAACCATCACTTCCATTCCTTTGTCTACCTGTTCTCCCCACCCATGTCCCCATTTTACTGCACATCTAGCACTGCGTTTCTCTCGACAGTATGATGTGGAATTATACCATAAGTACTCGGATGTCTTGGCCTGATACTGGGCTCTTAGGTGGATTTTTTTATTTGGGAGCGCCCGGAGCGGGTTCTTAGAGGGGGCAAATTATAGAGGAAAAATTCCGTTTCGCAGCAGAGGTGGGTCCTTAGGCGGACCGGGCTCTTAGGCGGAGGGTTCTTAAGCGGAGACCACTGTATTAAGAGGAATTTTTAATTTTTATTCGTGTTGTAAATCAGAATTGCATATTATTTATGTGAAAAGGGGATTGGCAAGAAGATTATGTCTGATCTTTAGAATATGTACTTTAAAAGAGGGGAATTTCAGTTAAGTGTGATTTGACTTTCACTTGCTTCACTAATTTTTCATTTTGATGCTCTGCTACATTGTGCAGCACTAAAACTTGTATTCTGTAGAATGTATGGATGTAAATAGAAATGTCTTTTTTGCATGGAGTTGTCTCTGTTTCTTTGAAATGAGAAATTGAATATTTTTGGGCAATTATGATTGAGATCTCTGGTGAAATGACTTAGATCAGATGAATTGATCACTAATCGACCATAAACTGACATCCTATCTCTCATAAATAATTAACACTAATTCCACTCTATTTTCAGCTACCAAACAACATCACATTTCATGGTCAGCAATATGCAGAGAAGAAAACAAAGTTGGATGAACAGCTGAAGCAGATAGATCTAAATTTCAGGAAATTGAGGGTCTTTTACAACAAAGTGAATGAAACCTGTGACCAAATGGAGATGCCATCAGAGCAGGTGAACATAGTCGATGTTCATGGTTTAATTTTACAGTGAAGTGCAGAAAACTCGAACACACTGAACACGAATTCATGGATGTGTCATAAAAACACTCGTATGCCATTATCAGCTCGGTTTAAATTCGTTTGTTTTCTTTGTACAGTGGTCTCTGCTAAGAACCCGGTTGCCGGGAGACAAAAAAAGCGGGCTCTTAGGCGGACGGGTTCTTAGGCGGATTGAAAAGTTATGCAACCTGCTTGACCACAGATTGTCTTCACAGTTGATTGCTACCGTTAGTTAAAGATTTATCTATGCGAATAAGTACGGCTTCTTCCCTGTGTGTGTGTTGTAATTACATCTAACAATTCCTGACCTTTCTTTGCGTATAATTACACAATAATCAATAATGCCCAGCATTTAAACTTCGAGTGAGTTTTCACATAACGGTATTATTGTTGAATGAAAACATGATATTGCTTTGCCATCCCACGGACCATCGCATGCGCCACGAGTGACTCAAGTGTTCGAGTGACTCAAGTGTTTACAGACCGACCGAAGTTGAAGTAGCAAAACAACTGACCAGTCAGGAGGCTAAACTTTACATCTCATTATCCTTAGAGCCAATCACAAATGCTGTCCCACGTGTTGTCAAACAAAGAAATGCTTAGGGGTTAGTCCACAATGTGGACTACATAACCCATCATTTCCACTTCTTTGTTTACCTATTGCCTCCACCCTCGTACCCATTTTACTGCATATCTAGCACAGTGCCTTTCTCTCAAGTGGACATTATGATGTGAAGATACACAATAAGTACTCGCGTGTTGTGGCCCGACACCGGGCTCTAAGGCGGATTTTTTATTGGGGAGCAGGTTCTTCATTCATTCGAGGTTCCATCTCTCAAAGAGGCTGGAGATGCCATCTTTGTCGGTCAAGTGCAATCTCGCAGTACTCATTCATTGTTCTCCCAGTCATCTCTTCAATATTCTTGAACCAGCTTTTTCATCTTCTGCCTCTTCCTCTCTTCCCTTCGACTTTTCCTTCTACGATTTCTTTCTGGATGTTTTCATGCCTTCTTATATGGCCATTGTACGAGAGCTTTTGTCTTTTTATTGATTCTAGAAGGATTTTCTTCTTCAGACTTAAATCTTCGAGAACCCCTTTATTTGTCTTCTTAGCTTTCCATGAGATTTTACCCATTCTTCTATATACCCACCCTGACAGTTTCTGACAGTTCCAGCAATGTCATTGAGAGACAACATAGTCATGACTTTGCTGTTTTAGCGGATTTTCCGTGTGAGCATAAAGTCTAGATCTCTTCTCAAACTAGAAACTGACAGATAGGTGACAAAACTGAACGAGTACAAATTTCAAGAAAAGTTATGGATGGGTTTTGAGTCAGTCATTTCTGTAACTTTCTAGAAATTTCCATGCTGAATGTTTTATGATCAACACTCTCCTTCAGTGAACTGTACCGTCTAATTATTTTAATTATGTTCATAGAATCTGCACAGTATGAATAACAACTAGCAACAATCAAAAGGTAACACATTTTGGTTTCCTTCAAGTTATTTTGTATTATATAGTTGTTGTTCCAGTTTCTTTTTGTGAGGGATCTATTGTTCTTATTCATTTTTTTGTGTCTGTGTTGGTTTGGTAGGAACTGGTCCCCTTTGTCGGCAAAGAGGTAGAGAGAACGCAGCCTTACTCTGAGGTGTATCACTATGTGGTTGAGCAGCACAGAGATATGGTTGAGGTAAGATTATGTCAACATGACTGTCCGAACTGGGCTGAAGAGATATTTAAAGATAATAAAATATTAGAAAGCAGTCGTTTGTTTGTTCGTTTGTTTTTCAGTTAATTTTGCTTTTTAGTTTATCTTTTAAAATACTTTTCAGTTGCAAAACTTGTCCAGCATGGCTGAGTCTTTAGGTTATTGAAGTATTAGAAGTGCAGTTGTATTCAAGACGGTTTTCACTGGATGAAAATATTTATGGCTGTTAACAATTTCATCCAAACTATGCTTTTTGTTGTTGTTGTTTTGAGCAGTTGTAATATTGGAAAAATTGGCAGATGTAATCAAGTTGTGCATGTACTAGTGCATGTGTGTATGTTTGTCACATGGTTTAAGTGACTTGCCAATCTTACTTTGACATGGAAGAATTTTATTTTTGTCTCCCTCTCAGACAGAACATAAGATATTTCTGTCAGCTTGAAAATTTGTGGGTGCTAAGTTCACTCCTTTCATAGCTGTTTTAGAAGCCCATATTTTTTTATAACATAAATTCTGTTACCATCCTGTATCTCTTTATTTTGTACTTGCTTCAACTCTGCTGCTGCTGCAGTCATAGCAATCAATACAAGAATAAACAAGAAAAAATTTATAAAATCTGTACATGTATATAAATTCTTCTGATTGTCTCCTATCCTTGTTGGCTAGATTTTTTTTTTTAACTATCATTTGCAGAGTGTGGGTAAACTACTCAAGCGGCAAAAGCATTGAAAAAAAAATGAGATTTGTAGGTGGAAATAAAAAAGCAAACACATGTATATGTAAATTGTTTATTTATGATTTTATTCACTAGAGTAAAATGTAACCATTTAATTGTTTATTTAATTGGTTTCTTTGCAGCAAGTGCGGTTGAAAAATCAGCAATTGAAGGAGATTATAGACAGCATGAGATCTATTATCTGGGAAATCAACACCATGATCACCATGAGAAAAACATGATGGAGGAAGAGAGAGAATGAGAGACAAAAAGACAGATAAACTGACAGACAGAATAAGAAAGAGAATATGTGAGAGAGAGAGATGATAATTGATGAGAATTAATACTGTTATGGATGAATAGCTTGAATGAAGAAATGGAATGAGAGAAAAAGAAAGAGAGATAATACATACAGATGAATAAGAGATCTTATTTATGTTAAAAAAAATTGATCCGTGTACGTTGTGTCAAGTGGAGAGGGAAAGTGAAAGAAAGGGAGACAGTTATGGTGGACAACCAATGACCATCAAAACATCAGTAGCAAGATGATAGAGAGCATGACAAATTAATCTTAGATATGACAGTGCCATTGATGTACATTTGTTGTAGAGAGAGAAAGACACAAGACAATCCCTCTCTCTGTGCTTTCTGCAAATTGGGTGCCAGTAGAACACAAATAAACACAATGTTTGTTGAGGATATGGTACTGCAGAATTCACAGAAAAGTTGTGTGTTTGCCAGTAAAATAACCTTTGTCTAAGATCTATCACGTTTTAATATCCATCAGGTTTAAGTTCAGTTTTGTTTTCTAAAATTGACATTATGCTTGAATATCACCCTTTTTATTTTTCTGTTAAATTTCCATCATACAGAAAAGAAAACATACAATGTATTTTGTTTTTTGTCTTAAAAATTTTTTTGAAATCAATTTTGAACTTTATCAGCCTTTACAAGGTCCCTATTGGATCTAGAGTTGTCTCTAAATCTGTGTACTGTTGTTTATCTTGTACCCTTTATCTCTTAAGTAGCTGATACAGTTACTTATTATAGTTTTACATTTGTTTGGAAGTTTTAGTGAAAAATTGAGAGAGAGAGAGAGGAAGAAATTAACAAAATACATGTACATACATGTAGATATGTTAAAATGACATTTTTAATTGTTAAATAAATGTTGTGCTTTTTTATCAATGGATTGTACTCTGATGATAAACAAATAAATGATGATGTCCTGACTTATTGACTTCATCGTGTCTTTGTGAATGCTGCTGAGGGGATGTCCTTTTATTTTGTTCTGTCAAATCAGATGCAAGCTTGAAACCTCTCTCTGTTTACAGCAGTCTTGCTTTTGCCTTTTTTGCTCTGTAATTCTTATTGTGTTCATGTTTTTTCACTCTGAATTAGCTCACCTTTTTCAGTGTTGAATAACTTAAGTACTAACAAATCATGCATGTGTGTTGTGATCGTCCAGTGCCCATAACTGATCTGCATAGAAAGCTTAAAGCCACATCTTGTTTGCTCTTCTAACAATATGGTCAAAGCCCTTTAAAAGTATTGGGTCTGATTAGGAATACACTAATTACAATGTATATATATATGATGCACTTGGAAAGCTCTTAGATCCAAGGCAGATACCAAAATTGGGTGATTGATCAAAATATTCAAACTTTTTTCATAGGAAAGAGTGATTCAGTAGTTCTATGATTGGCATAGTGTTAGAAACAAAGTGTCACATTTTGTTTCCTTTGTTAAAAAATTGCCTTTTATTGTTAATACTTTTCTTGCAGTATTGTAAGTTCACAGGCCCATTTTAATGAGTTTGAACTTCGAAGGCAAATATGGTAAGACAAGATCAGAACTATCTTAACAGTTAGTTTTAGTCCAGTTCATTGTTTCCAGCTGGGTCAGCTTAAAAGCAGTTTGAATATAAAGAGTGAGATTGTGCTTTTCTTCCGTCTCTCCGTGTATGTTACATAGTTATTCCCTCATTGCTCTTGGAGACATGTACATTTGAAGCTGGGGAAAAACACTTCATAGTTCTGCTGTCTTCTGACAAAATGTCACATTTGCAGAAAAACCAAATTTTACAGGAAAGCGTAAACACCATTTCAATCTGTTAGTAAGTTATAAATTCTATTGCTGATTTAAATATAAAATCCTTATTTTTCAAGATACAGAAACGGGTCGGCCCGGTATTGCAGTCCTTCCGGGAATGGCCCAAATCTTACAATCAATGTACGAATGGTTAATAATTAGATCTATAGACAGGTCATTAGTTTGCATTTCACGTTATATAACAAATTATAAGTGTAGGTGTTCACAAGGCGTATAGAAACATAACGTGTAAAACTTGCAGGACTTAGTACAGTTGTCCTTGTAATTAGAAGAACAATTAGAAAAAAGAAACGTGCTTTTGCCCTGAAAATTATAGCACAGATTTCTAAGCTAACTACAGTAATGTTATGCGAGATTTAAGAATGGTAGGTAGGGTTTCATCACTCTTTCTTTCCTCCTTAGTGTTCTTCTTTCACCCCCCTCCCCCGGACCCCCAACAACACACACAGTTTTTGCTCTATACGCACCCTATAAGCTTTCTTTTTTTCTTTCTTTCTTTCTTTTATTACAGGTCTTTATTCATAAAAATTGACAGAACTTGTAAATAGATTAATCGGTGCAATGGAAGTGGTTCTATCATCTATTCATGAGCTCCATAGGAAAGAAAGAGAAGAAATCAATAAAACGAAGACAGCAGTAACTACAGCAAGGACCCACCATCATCACTGTTGTTATGTTACATTCTTTATAAGCCTTTCAACTTGCTTGGCGTGGGTATCATTGTTGTCCATTACTCTTTTCAGAATGTAGAGCTATGTCAAACGCTAAAGATATTCACTCAGCCTGATTTTTCAGACAAATTTATCATGTTATTTCATGGGCGAATGTATCTCTTTACTTTAACACATTCATTCAAGCATCTCTTAAACAAAAGCCTCCATTTTACCCTTGTTCCTTGTGGGCTCCATAATTAAATCAATCTAGTGGTGCTACTTTCTGGCCTTTTCAGTGTATATCCTGGCAATCGCCACATTGTTAATCCATTTTCTTCTTCTGTGATATCTATTTGGTCTTTTCCCATTCTTCTTCATATTTATTTTTTTTGTTTTTGTTTTTGGTATTCTAAGATTTCTTTTTTTTTTTTTCTTTTTTTTTCAAAGAAAGACTTCTGAAGGATTTGATTTTTCTGGAGGTTTGGGAGAGAAGAAAAATGCTTAGTACGATGATGTTTGACCATTTATCCGTCTTACTTTTTATTGTGATAAAATCGTAGTCATGTATTCTCTGTTAGGAAAATTACCATGTTCTTGCATAACCACCCCATATCTGTTCCTACTCCCCCTCCACCTTCATCTTCCCCTTTCCCTCAAACTTTTCAAATGCTCCATCATTTTCCTTTCTTTTCTACATTTGACGATCACCAACAATCAAACAAGAAGTTTTGAAGAAGTAAATGATCCACAAGTACTTATGGAAATGGTCTATTTATCATGAAGTTAGACTACTATTGAGAGAGGAAAAGAAAAAAAAAACAAAAAAAAAACAACAAAAAAAAAACAAAAGCGATTTCATAGCAAAATTTGACAGAATATCAAACTCAGTTGATCCAAGTGAAGTGGAGATGGACCGACATTAAAATTTGTTAAAATCATTGCCATTGTTATTATTATTATTTTAGTATATCATTTCTATCCGAGCATGATGGTCTCACCTTTAGTGTGGAAATTTATGACATTATTAATGTTCTATAGGAATACTTTAAAGTTTAAGACATGGACTGTCAACTGGAAACAAGTGAAAATATGGGGAATTGATGATAAAAATTAGTTAACTTGATGAAACTGGGAATTT
The DNA here is from genome assembly GCA_039654565.1 of Peronia peronii. Classification (NCBI taxonomy): domain Eukaryota; kingdom Metazoa; phylum Mollusca; class Gastropoda; order Systellommatophora; family Onchidiidae; genus Peronia; species Peronia peronii. Next base: position 925 of record JBCEWB010133549.1, on the reverse strand, counting down.
GAACCCGTTCCATCTTCATCAGGGCAACAAACATCATCATCATAATCATCATCATCAAGAAACAACAACAACAGCAAGAACAAAAAACAACAACAACAAAAAAAACAACAAAAAACAAAAAAACAAAAAACAAAAAAGCAAAAAAAAAAAAAAAAAGAAACAAAATTACAGGCATTGATGAATATAAGAATATCAAAATGATAATACGTACTCAGAGAGTTTAGTTGATAGTACATTTATACGAAAGTAAATAGTCCAACTTTATGATCAATGGGAAATACCTGTTGAAAAAGTCCTTTTTTTTTTAAGGGAGATAACCATTTGACAATTCATTATGTCAGTAATATTCGTTATTAAGCATTAACATTTCTTATCTTCAAATTTTAGAAAGAACATACATAAAACATATAAAGGAACAGCGGCTTGTAAATTGAAGTACATTGAATTTTTGGGCTTTTATTTTAATTTTTCGGGCCTTTACTGAATGCAGCTGAAACCAGTATGTGTGAACAAGACTGTTTGGAGGACTAGAGATTGTTATTGAGTTATTTCGGGGGCATGCCGAAAGGGACCGAAACACAAGCCTACCTTATTGTTATCGCTTCTCGGCCTTTTGGCTAAGATCAAAGTGTAGTATCTGTTTTTATCAGCGTAATATTTGATACGTGGGTTGATGAGTCACTACGATATTAAACTGATTTTTGGACTTAGGCGAGATGCCCGGGGCTTGCAATCAATGTACGAGTGGCAATCATCAACTAGCACTAGCAGAAGGTACATGTACTTGTGTTTTGATTCAGTGAAAGCTGTTGTTTCTTATTTTATACATGTGCTTTGTTGACCTGACTGTGGAACCAGTCAAAATTTCCAACTAATTAAAACAAACCATTATATACATAATACAATTGGGCCGGGGGGGGGGGGG
>JBCEWB010133538.1:0-11142 GCA_039654565.1 Peronia peronii | reverse complement strand
ATATGCGCCGTATGCAAGATAGTTTGTTAACCCCCCCCCCCCTCCCCCAGTCCCTGATCCTGTGGGACAAAATTAAAACATTAAATGTAATAATGAACATCTACAAAATTTCCCTTCTATCTGCATTTGGTAAGATCTAGGAATAGACAGAGGCAGTTCTCATGGGTAAGCACTGTAGGGGTGTCGTGGCACGAAAGACGATGAAAACCACTGGAATTAGTATCAGCTCTACCTGTACGTGGAAAATTGGCACACGCTCGTTTCTACACAAGCCAACTCACGTTCACAATGAGGTCACACACGGCCTGTGCACACAAGCCCTTATGAGAGTGGGAGAGAGCTCACAATTCTTCCCCGCCATCACTCAATCTTTTTCTTACTTTTCATCTGTTCTGTCGTTCCGCCGTGCTGTCAGTGTGCCCCCAAGTCTTCAGTCGCCCGTGTGTGTATGTTGGCACCGCTCTTGGCCTTCTGGCCGTACTCTCATGCTTACCTGTGTTTTCCCACGTGCGAGTGCTTAACTGTGCAAATTTTTCTTCTCTTCATCACGCTGATGATTATTTATCTTACATATTTTGTCATTGCAATCTAATTCTAGACTGGTCAGTTAGAGATCTTAGTGACCGGAAAAAAAAGCTATTATGGAGTATAATTTTGATAAACGCACCTTAAACTTTACACTCACCAAAAAAAAAAAAAAAAAGAGAGAGAGAGAGAGAAGAAGATGAAGAAATTGTTAAGAAATTTAGTGTTTGTGGATGCACTTGAAAATCTTATATTATTATGTAATTTACGACATTTCGTTTATATTTATGAGGTCTATCTTAAGGCAGTAGAATCAAACTGTGAAAGACAACATCCAGTTTTATTTGTTTGCCACTGATATTTTGTCTGACAGTGCAACTTTAGACAAATCTTAATCAGAACCAGGTGTATCACAAGAATTTTTTCCTGAAATTATTTGACAGTGTGAGTCATCTCTGAAGTATGGAGTAGGATTTTGGTGTACAAATAAATCTTACAATATAATTTTGATGTGTAAGGCACAACTTAGTTCATACCCAAGACATAAGTTTCAAACAAATGAATTAAAATTATTTTACTTAAGAGGAAACTCATTTTCTAAGGCAGAATTGCATACCTGAATATGACTCATTCCTTCTAAAAGAGGTGCAAATGTTTTAAAACTTTAGATATTAATTTAAAAAATACACAAATAATGGAGTGGTAAAATAAACTAGCTAATGAAAAAAAAATTTTTTTTTTAATGGATTTCTTTATTTTGTTCAGGCAGAGCTGTTTGCTTAACTTTTTTACTACTGGGTTGTTTTCCATGTTTTGACCGAGCCCTTTCCAGAGGTCGAATTTTGGCCTTGCTAGTATTTTTAAATTTCCAAAATTTTGCTCCCTTTCACACAAAACTCATTATATACATTAGAAAGAGGGAATTGAATGTAGAATATGGATTGGATTAAAAAAATGGAAATGCTGAAAATGCAGGAAAATAAACTGAGCCGATGTGTGCGGCTCTCAGTAGCTTCTGTGCTGAAGCCTAGCGATGGCCAATGTGTTAGCTCACAGTAGTCAAAGAGTTAATAGCACCTGAAAAGGTGATTTAGCATTTTGCCACATACCACACTGGTAACTGATATCAAATATATGGGGCAGTTAATATCCAGAGGTAATGGAAGACTGGAGCACTTGGATGTGTTTTTCTGATAATGAATTGCCACATTCAATACAGTAATAATCTCTAGCTGTCTACATCTGAACTTTCAGTGTTCTCCAGTTTTATTTTAATTTTTTTTTTTTTTGTGATATCTTTTTATAAGGTTTTGGGGTATTTTGCTCAATATCTTTTAGATATTCGTTTGCTAGTGATGCGCATTTCAGCTGTATGAGGTCGACTGTCTCATCAGTTTCAGGTATTGCATGAGCACATTTCATATCCACTAAGGATGAAATAAGTTTTTGTATCAGTGTTTTGTAGAAGATGTGCATCTTGCCTTGAATCAGGAACACTAGTTTGAGCATGTCATGAACTCAGTGAAGTAGACAGCCAGGTCTGCTTGTTAAGATTTTAAACTCGGGTCTTGAACTCATAAATCCAGGTTCAGAACACTGAAAATTAGCTTTGGGAAAAACAGCTTTATCTGTTCCTGAATATAAGGATTCTCTCCTGTTATTTCATTTGCCCTGGAGATTGTTGGAAGAGAATATACTGTTGTCATACTCATATGGTGTTCTTATTTGGAATTTTTATGTGTTTTTCAAGAAAGGAGACAGCAGTGTAGAGTTGTGTAATAGGTAGAGAATTATAAGCTATTTGCAATGTGACCTGATGTCTGATAAAGTGTTACTGAAGTACATCTCTTGCTGCTTTGCTGAAGATGTGAGTACATTTGGCTTGACTACTACAGACATGCCCATCACTAAAAGAGATTTTTTTTTTTTTTTGCTAGCCAAATTAAGGCATTGTAAAGAGAGAGAAAAAAAAAATCTACCTTGCTCTCTTTATTTTAAATATGGTCAACAGGAAGTTCTAAAAAGTTAATTTTGTGATGCAGTTTTTTTTTTCCTTTGTCACATTTTTTTGTATGTATTTTTGTTTATATTATTTTGCCTGTTTCAAAGATCTTTTTTTTTTTTTTATTCTCTACATCATACAAAGCATTCCGTGTGCTCAGCTACATGAAAATATTTGGTGGAGTAAATGAAACAATGGGTCATCTTCACCCTCCTTCTGTGACATATCGTTGCATCATGTGTTGGCAAATTTAGTTCTTGAGAGTTTGGCTCTCTGCTGAGCACAATCCCTGCTGATGATATCATCATTTGATACAGACCTAAAGCATAAACCACTGTCCTTTGTCTTCAGCAAATTCTGTCTTCTATCATACTTTCCACTTGTAGCAATCCCATGGGTTTGTTTCAGCTCTGGTGACATGATTTTTTTTTTTTTTTCAAAAGTGAGAGACCAGATACATATGTTCTTTTACTATTTCAAAATAAATATGGTACTTTTAGTCCATTAAATTGTATATCGATAGTCTCGGGCACAAATTATCTTAGTCCAAAAACACAAATTGCGGAGTTACAGTTTATGCCAGAGACATCGATTATGTCCGAGATATCAATATGGATGTTAATTGATTTGACCAATGAAATTTGTGTGTTTTTGGTTTGTTTGTTTTCTCCTTTTTTTCTCAAAATGAGTTTTGTGTTTCAAAACAATTATGGCAGTTGTAGTCCACTTAAGCTCTGTATATATGAATGTTTATTTAGGCAATGAAATTTTCAGATACATCAGCAAGATACATGTATAACAGTGTGAATTTACATTTTGTAAGTTATCAGACTGCTATAAAAAATGTGGGATGCTAAATCTTAGATATTTCTGTTTCTCTCTCCAGCCATTTGACGTGGGCAGTATCTGTGAGTCCAAGGACAGGAAGCCAGAGATGTCTGCAACTAGTGTAGAAGCACAGAACCCTATAGAGCAACAGCCAACAACAGCTGTTACAGCTCCTGAACAAATCAGTTCTAACCCAATGGAGGAGGTCGACTCTGGGGATGATATGCTGGAGCTGCCAGATAAGAGGTGAGGGAATGGCAGAATATACAGGCTTTGGTTCATTGTCTTGATTGATATCGGTGAGTTTGTGTATGCTGTAAAATATTTGCAATAAAACCAATTACTGTATTGGTTGTATCAGTAGCAGTAAAATTGACTATGTCAAGAAATGGTAGAACTGCTCACTAATAGAGACAAGCTGCTCGAAACATTCTAAAAGCACCTGCCCTCCCTTCCTTTTCTATCTCAAGACCATATGAACATAGGGATGAAATGGTATACATTTGAGATTGACATATCTGGTCATTTGTGGATTTTGTGCCATCTGATCTGCTTTCTTTTTTTTTTTTTTTTCAATGTTGTATTATTGTCATACTTGGCAGAAATCCCATGGATGAGATTGACTCTGGAGGGGAGGAGCAAGCATCTCCCATTGCCACTGTGGTGCCCAGCAACACACCAGTGACTGCTGACTCTGGTCAGGGATCTCCAGCTTTGGCTGTAAGTTAATACTCATGTCACATGGGCTTTGTTTTGCTTCTTATTATACCCATATTGGGATCATTTTAGGAACTGATACAGGTCAGTTATGATATGTCCCATCTTGTTTGTTGATTTTTTTTTTCATAGAGCAATGTTTGTATTGCAAATATCAGGTTTGTCTGCTAAATCTTTCAAATTATTATTTTTTTCAGCAAAGAGGAATACATGTGTGTATTTATAACTCCATTTGGGTCAGTCAGTCTCTAGGGCATCAGTCATCACTGGATGATAGTGCGAGTGTAAGTGGTATATATCGTCACTCCAGAATTGAATTGTTCTAATTACAACATAAACTTGTTGTAGTTATGACAGTTTAATTTTAGGGCCACGATATATCAGTGCAGTACCTTGCCTGTGCTTAGTATTACTTTCTCTTGGGTATGTTGTTAAAGAAGGAGTCATAGATTTTCTGATAGAAATCATAGTAGTGTTGCATTACCTCAAGGTATATGTATTGTTGCCGATCTCATGCAAGGGCACAAGCAAGCTCACTTTTTTTTCCTGAGACCATTTTCTATATGCACAAAATGAGAATGATAATGATACTCTCACAAAGATTCATATTGGTAGCTCTTTCATTCTCATAAACTGATGTGTAGTCAATCATATAAGCCTTTTAGTGTAAATGTAATGTCTACATCTCAGATATATTTTGATTTCATCTGAGATTATGTCATGATATCTGCCTTTGTGAGATAGATGATAGTATGCCCAAACTTGACTGACACAATTGGACTTTTATAGACCACTTGAAGACCAAGGGTAAACAATTATATTTGTCCATTTTTTTACACATACTTCTCCAGTTTTTGTTTCTTGACGCCGTTGATTCAAACCAGCGCTTCAGATAGCAGTGGCTGTTCTTTCTGGTCTTTTTTTGTTGGAATAGTTCAGGCTCAGGGCTAAACTTATGGACGATACCCTTGAAAATATTAAAAACTGAACATAAGTTGCTCTTTCCCCTTGGTCTTCATTTGAATTTGCTCCATTTCCTTGGATGTGATGCATTTGATTTTTTAAAAAGCATTGTCTGACCAAGTGCTGAACTTTCTCTCTTGAAACAGAGCAGCTCTGAGAGTTTGAATGATCTATCGAGCCTGCCAGAACAAGGTGAAGAGAGATCAGTCAGCCCAGTTGAGAAAAGTGAAGAAGCGGCAGAGAAAAATTCTGCTAAATCAACTGAGGCCACAGCATCTGCAGCCAAGGGAGATAATTCTTCCAAACAGAATGGTAGCCAGGTCACCACAGAACACAAAAGTAAAGCTGCAAAGAAAGAGGAGAAGAAGGAAGAGAAGAAAAAGTCAAAGAAGAAGGAAGATAAAGGCATAGGTGAGTTGAAGGATTACTAAACTGCCTCTGTATTCACCATCAACCTTTTGGAAATCAACTATGCCTTATACACTGGGCACCCCCTTGATATTTTTAATTTAGGACTGTCTTTCACTTATTTGCGAGATGCACCGTTTTCCAAAAAAATGAATGATGTGTGGCATCTCAATATTGTATTAGCCAGGCAAAAGTGAAGAATGGCATTGTATATTCATTTTCTGCAGAGACGACGTTGCAGAAAAATGAAAACTGTGTTGAATTTTACCAAGTTATCTTTGATCTGGTAAATTTAAGGCAATAGAGCCAGAGCTCTATTGTGAGGCAATATAATTCACTAACCAGTGACCGTAAACAATATTTCAGCTTATAAATGAAAGAAACTTTAGTTTTTTTTCCCTCTTATTAAAAGAATAACTTGGTGTTTGTCCAGAATATATCCTGAGAGCCCTAAACAGCCTGCAAACGCCAGAAGAAAAACTGGCCGCTCTGTGCAAGAAGTATGCTGATCTGCATGAGGAACACAGAGTGTTGCAGTCTTCCTTCAAGACACAACAGAGAACCATGACAGTGGTAAGTCAGGCTTAAATAGATCCTTTGTATCCATGGCATAGAAACTCAGTATCCAGGCATAGAATATTTAGGGAAATAACTGTATTGCAAGTGTTTTTTTAAGTGGGCTGCTCAAAGCAATGTGCTGGTTGAAATGTAAAAATGTCGTAGAATTTTGCTAGAGTACCAAGGTTTCTCATTGATGTCAAACCTCTTACTTGAAAAGGAAAGCAGAATTTTTGGTTGTTATAAACTTCTTTTTTAGCCTCCACATTTTCAATTTTTTATTTTCTGCACATTGTGTAAAAACACAGAGTATGAAACATTTTCCTACTTTTCCTTGAAAATAAATTGATATCCTTAGATTCTATAGCAATGTTTATTTATGTTCAAGAAATGGCATTCCAGGTCTCAAGATGAGTAGATGAACATTTGGTCTACTACATTGTATCTTTCTGAAAATTATCTCAAATGCAGAGTATATTGAGTGAGCACATGACTAGATGTACTTCTTGACTCTTCATTGGGTATTGCTCAGGACAAGGGTAAGTGGCAAAGGGTTTTACCAATATCAAAAGATAGTACAAGCAGCAGTTTGCTTTATTGGACACTCTAGGATACCCAAAGAGAATATTATTATACTCACTAGTCCTCTTCTACTGAACATTTCAGATAATGCGAGAGAAAGATCAGCTGCAGGCAGAGCACACTAAGGCTGTGATGGCCAAGAGCAAGCTGGAGTCCCTTTGTCGAGAGCTGCAAAAGCATAACAAAATGATCAAGGTGAGGGGAAAGGTTTTAACCAGGTTTTCTACTGCTCGTACCATGATTGGTGTCATTTGGTTATCAGAAGTATTTAAAACTTATCATGTATGACATCAGACCAATGGATTTTTTCTTTGTATCCTTGACCTTTACAGAAACTGATAGTGGCGAGAGGGGAAAAAAGAAATCAATAAACAACCATATTCAAGTCAATAAAATTTATTATGGCTCGCAAGACTAAGGAAAGATGTATGAGGGGGAAGACTCATTTATTTTTTGTTTTTTTAATGAAATCATAGAAAGTTGTCATTTATTTATTGCTTTGTTTATAGTTATTCCATGGTGGCAAAAATGTTGCTCCTACTTTCTACTTAACTGAAGTTTGTCATACATTTGAAACATGAAGGAAAAAAGATATTAACTTCTATGCTTTTTGTTTGTTGAAGTTATTGATTCAAACCATTGTTATGGACAACATTGCTGTTCCATCAGATCTTTTTAGGTGGGATAATTGAGTCTCAGGGCCAAACCCATGGATTGTACTGCTGAAAATATTCAAAACTGGGCATCTGTTGCTCTTCTTCCTTAGTCTTTATGAACTTTTTTTGGTCATCAAGATGTATGACTTTTTATTTGATGCAGGAGGAGAGCATGCAGAGAGCTAAGGAGGATGATGAGAAAAGGAAGGAAATCTCAGCCAAATTTAGTGTAAGTAAAGTTAATCTGAAGTAATGCCTAGAAGTAAATCTTCTAACCACTGGAGAAATAATGGGTACTTGCTTTCTTACAAGGAAGTCAGGATGTTCATTTTGGAAGCTTGTTATACAGTGTGTTTCTGTGAAGTCTGATTTGCAGTAGTTAAAGGAAACAGGTAAAGCAAGAAATTTCTAGATAAATAATCTATAGCCCATAACATGCTCAGGTGATAAATAATTGTTAAAGACCTGGAAGACAAATCGATATACCTTTCTGTTGCAATGGATCGCAGCAGTTAAAAAGAATGAAATTTTAATCCTCTGAGAATAGGCAGATATTATGAAATATAGTAATGTAACTCCAAAGCAGTGTTGAATGCTACTACCTTTCAGTGAAATTATTGGTCATCAGTGGAAGCTGGCACGCAATGATATCTCTATATAAATTACTCAGAATTTCTTTTATTTATAGTCTTATCCAGCTGTATCATATTTGTAATAGAGAGATAAGATAGTTGCTTGATTGATCAAAATAGGAAACGATGTATTTCAAATGTGCAATACATGTGTATTACATCTGTGACTGTGTCTTCGTTTCTGCGTGGATAGACTACAATTGGAGAAATTCAGACGCAGATGACAGACAACAGTGAGCGCAACTCAAAGCTACGACAAGAGAACGAGAACCTGGCTGCCCAGCTGAAAGCTTTCATCCAGCAGTGTGAAGCCCGAGACAAGGTGAGTTTCACGTTAACATAGTCAGTGATTGAAAGGTGGGAAGCCCAACAAGAGATAAGCTCAAATGTCATTGTGTCTGTGATACTTTCTCATTTTTTGTTGACATTTCTAGGATGACCTGTTGCATTGACATGGCATTGTTACAGTTCCATGGGTGCAAATTATGTTTCAGTTACAACAGTATATATGCCTTATATTGTTCTAGAAGAATAGATGGTTAACTGTGTAGTCATAAGTCTTTGGATTTCATGAAAATTGAATACCAGAGTTTCACATTTTGTGTTGGGCCCATATACAGAAATGTCAGACCTCTAGATGATGTGTGACCTCTTCCAACTCAGTATCATTTGTTGTGAGCTCAGGTAGACATGTGGGAGGTTTTGTCTAATCTGAGATATTTTGGTGCACCTCTCTAGCAAGTGGATGCCCTGCAGAAGCAGCATGACCTGGAGAAACAGCTGGCTGAGGCCAAACTTGCCCAGGCTCAGGCCATGATGAAAGAGCAAGAGGAGAGACTTAACAAAGAGAAAGAACTGGTAAAGTATGGTGTCACTGAATGTGTTTGTGTCTCTGTCTGCAATTGTCCAGCTTGGTCTTGGAGAGAAATCTGAGGCTGTCAGAGAATCTGATGGAGTGGGAAAGGTGGTGGAATTATTATGTCCGTCGATGATGGTCTGTGGAAAGGAAGTGAGTGTGGACAGTTTGGAGTGAGGAAATGCATTGAGATCATGTGAGTAGATTGAGATTGACAGCAAAGAATGGAAATGAGAGAGCAGTTGAAGACTGATAGAAGACAGGTCATGTCTTGGTTGAAGAGAAAACAGGAAGACACCTCAATGTGTCTGATTTTCTTTGAAAGTGAAAACATGACTTTAGGAATGTTTTGTAGCAGATTTGCAGTACCTAGTCTTATCAGACTAGCAATAAAATAGGGGCCTACCAGATTAGATATAGGATTGAACTCAGTGAAGATAAGGGGGATGTAAAAATACTGAATCTTAAGTTTCCCTTACTCATGTATGTTTAACAGACATTTACATTTTGTTGTTTTCTTTCTCCCCTGACATTTGCTACAGGTGGTGTTGAAATTGACAGAACAAAGCAAGAAGACAGCTATTTTTGAAGCACAAGTAAGTTGTCTTTGTCTTTCAGTCCATTGATATATGAAGGGTTGCGTGACAAAACGCGTTAAATCTAAAACACGCAAACTGAGAAAAATGTTTTTCCAAAGCCACACTACACTTATGTGTTGGACATTCTATTGAGGCTACATCTAGAACAGACATCAAGGGTAGTTTAGAAATGAAATACAAGAAAATGAAAGTGAATTACTCCAGGATCTAGAGCACCGTTTTTCATACACTATTTTGCAAAATGCATTATCTCCTTCAGAAAAGTTTTTACATGGCAAACACTGACTATGAATAAACCAAATGATTTAGAATGAGAATAAAAGGTATAATAAAGGTAGGTGAAATAAAAAAAAATGTACCACAGTGTCAAAAATTTGTAAATTACAGCCATTTTTAAAAAAAAAAATATACATTATTATTCACTAGTTAGAGCTAAAGAGGCATTTTGCATACATCAGTCCTTAATGATCCACAACAACCTTTGTTTGTAGTGAATTGGTCATTGAGGAATAAAGTTAATTAAAAACGAACATAGCTCCAAGCTTAAAAATGAACTAGAAAAAAAAATAGAGTAAGCAGTTTACATAAAATACAATATTCTAGCACTTTTCAGTTTCAAATTAGTTAATTAAGAAATCAGGTACTGATGATAAATTTAATGAACAGTCTGCTAGATTAACCCTGTCAGGGATGCAAGTTTCTTAATTACAATCGCAACTGGTTATTACACTTGAATAGAAAGACTTTCCACAATGTTCATGTAGATCTAGATGGAGAATTCAGCATCTGATGGCTTACATTTTTCCTTTTTTTTACAAGGTTTGAATCAGCAGAGATCTAATGAAATGCCTGGCTTCGCAGTTGCATAAAAATAGAACCTTTTTTGATTCAAGGCCAGTCTAGCAGCAATGAGGCATTCGATCTAACATCTTGCTTGCTCAAATGTTTCCATGCAATCTGTAAACCTTTCCCCCAAAAGAATGCCATGTGCGCGTTGACTTTTAACCAGCATGTTCTTTCTTATTGGTCCTTTTTCTTCTACTATCTTTTATTAGTTGGACTGTGTCAAAGGAATGGTCAATAATGTATTTGTCTTGAACAAGGACCAAATGTAACGATTTGAAGTGGTGACATTCAAAAGTAATTCATGAATAGCATTATGTACAAGTCAGAATGTCCCGACGTTAAATATTTCATGATTACTGATTGGCTGCCGAAGGCTTTTGCGGCGCATAATGCGTTCTGTCATAAAAATGGCTGGGCTGATAATGCATTTTGTCACCAAGACCAAACTTTGACCATTGAAAAGAGGTGGATGCAACGCACTTTGCTAAATATACTTGTACATGCATATCCATGGCTCTCTGCTCTATCACCTAAGGTTGCTAACTCAATTTTTATTGATTTGGCACTTAACGCATTTTTGTCACACAACCCTTCATATATATATATATGTTCTTGCAGCTGAATGAATTACCAGTTTTCTTTGATTTATTCAAGGAATATGTTCTCAGGGATGTGAAATTCCAACTTTAGTTGAAAAACCGACTTTCTGGTTATCACTGCCAGCCGACCTTTTTCTAAAAAAAAAATATTATTATATATTTTTTTTTTTCGATTGCTACACAGTCTCGGACAATGAACTCGGAAACAAAAAGTATGACAATTCTGCTTGTGCTATTCATGAAGGCCAATTAGGCTTTCGGTTGGCAGCCCAATTAGATCTAGAGCTTGAAGTTTGTAGTAAGGATGGGCCGATTCAACGAACTGGCTGAATCGCGACTCCGAACATTTTGTGACCCAGAATCGACGAACA
>JBCEWB010133537.1:16480-26835 GCA_039654565.1 Peronia peronii | reverse complement strand
AATCCCTCTCTTTCTTTCCCCCTTCCATCCCTTCCCCCCCCCCCCACCCCCACCCCTCCCCGCCAACTAAACCATCTCTTCTAAGTTTACAGGTCACCCATTGAAGGACCCAAGTCAAGGAATCAGCCTGGAGGATTCAAAGCGCATCATTTTCAGACGAGAGAGAGATCAGGTCGGTTAAAATGACAACTTTATGAGATTTCATTTCAGTTTTCCAATATTTTTGTGTTTCACATTGATATAGTTGCATATTTCCTTTTGAGTTAGTATGTATAATTTATCTACAGGAGGAAAAGCATATAAATATTTAATCGTTGACTGTTTTACCCATTTTCATTTTATTGCCTAATGGCAAATGAAACTTAAAAGTTCTACCCAAAAAGTTTCCTCTCTATATCTTGGCCAAATAGAAAAATTATACTAGTTTGTGTTGTCATGATGTCATAAAAAGTTTCATTTCTTCTGTGAGGAGTCATAGGCTAGCAGGTTATTTTAATAGTGTAATACTGTAAACACTCACGATGAAGATAACAATCATGAGCGATATAGAAAATTGTAGTGTAGTTTGCTTTATAATGATGTAATAACCAATTCCAGTGTGAACATTCAGTTATGTCATAACGATTGTTGACAAAGAGAGAATTGCCGTGCAGTTTGTCTTAATACTGATGGAACAAATTTGCTAAAGTGAATATTCACATCATCAGCAATATGGAAAAGCGTCATCAGCAATATAGAAAATTTCAGCGAAGTTTTTTTTATAACATGATAATATGACAAGTGATGAGATCTATAAAACTAATTTGTTAAAATATAATATTTGCTGTAACTTGTTAATTTCATGTAACATCTGAGATGTTACTGTGGTTTGTTAGCTGAGGAATAAAATCTACATCGACAAAATAGTAATTTTTCATATAGAGTCATCACAGTTCCAGAGTTTGCGATATAAATTTGTTGTTACTAGGTGAAAATGGAGTAATGTTTTATAGTACACAAGTGGAAAGACATGTAAATTAAGTGTAGAATACTGTCATATTGAGTAAAGATGATGTTACTACAATTTTCTTTTGGCTTTTTGCACCTTGTCATAAGAGGTCGTACTTTTGATCAAGGAATCTGTAATAAGCTTGGGCCAACACTGAATTCATTTTGAAGAATTCATTTGAGGAATAAAATATTTAGACATTCAGTTGAATCGACTTTAGAGGGACTAGCCTCCAAACTCACTTCTCAGTCGCATTTTGACAGAGATATTTCCCAGGTAAATTGAGAAAGTGGTACTGTATAACTGTATCAAGTCAAATGTCTCATTTTGGACATTTCAGAAAAAAACATAATCAAGAGAACTGGCGAGCAAGTGGCCACCGTCTTTATTTATAGACTCTATATCTGAATCATTTTTGGGATCAGCACCACCACCTGTGAACTGCAATAAGGAACATCATCAAGATCAGCATCATCGTTTATAAAACGCAAGTAAGAACATCGTCAGGACCATCACCACCATTTATGAACTGCATGCAAGAATCACCGTCAAAACAGCACCATGATTCATGAAGTGCAATTAGAAACATTGTTAGAACCAGCATTGCCATTCGTGAACTGTAAAAAGGAACATCATAAAACCAGCACCACCGGTGAATTGCATATAAGAAATACCGTCAAGACCAGCACCACCATATGTGAACTGCAATTAGGAACATTGTAAAGACCAGCACCATCACTTGTGAACTGCATACAAGAATCATCGTCAAGACCAGCTTTAACATTTATGAACTGCATACAATATTCATCAACATCAGCATCACCATTTGTGAACTACATACAAAATTCAAGACTACCACTACCATTTGAGAACTCCAACTAAATATGTCATCAGGACCAGCACCACTATTTATGAACTGCAATTAGAAACATCGTCGGGACCAGCAGCATCATTTATGAATGCCATTAGGGACATTATAAAGACCAGCACCATCATTTGTAAACTACAGTTAGGAATATCATAAAGATCAGCTCTATCATTTGTAAACTACAATTAGAAACAAAGTCGGGACCAGGAGCATCATTTGTGAACTGCCAGTAGGAATATCATCCAGACCAGCACTATCTTGTGAACTTCAGTCAGCAGTATATTAAGGATCATCATCACCATCTTTTGTTCGTATGTGTATGTATGTTTATGTCTATTCGTTTATGTGGAACTGGAAATTAAGGTTATATAGATCTCTTATAAATCTATGTAATCAAGTTTTTGTTCTGCATGTCTGTGTGTGTCTTTTTATGTCTTAAAATGGAAATATTCCATTGCAAATGATGTAATCTGAGGTAAAAAGTATTGTGTGTGTAAAATTAGAAATGTAGATATGAAGTTAAGAAAAAGAAAAGAAAAGAGAAGAAAGGAAAAGAGAAAAGCAGAAAAGAAAAGAAAAAAAAAAAGCAAAAGAGAAGAGAAAGGGAAAAAAAAAGACACATGAAAAGGACAAAAAAAAATAAATAAATAGAAAAAAATAACCCCCCCCCCCCCCAACAAAAGAAAAGAAACTAAAGGAAATGTAGATATGTGTAAAAATATTTAAGATCAGTTGCTAAATGTGAACTTCCTTTATTTGTGAGTGTCTGTGTGTGTAGCAAATCAGAAATGCATTACTATGTGCCATCAATGTCCTTTTATGTATGTCTCTGTGTTTGTGGAAATGGAAATGAAGAACTGTTATGTTTATATTCATGATATTTTTTGTGAAATGATGTAAACCTATATCAGCTCCCGTTAAATAATGGAATATTTTGTTTTGTGTGTATATGTGTGTGTTTGTATATATGTAGAAATGGAGATGTAGAAAGATGTGCCTACCTATATCTTCTCATGTTTAATGATGAAATATTTTATTCCGTGTATATATGTGTGTTTGTTTATGTGTGTGGAAATGGAAATGTAGATTATGAGCAAAACTTCGTCAGCTCTGTTAAAAATAATATTTTATTTTTGTGCATATGTGTGTTTGTATGTATAAAGAAATGGAAAGAAGATTAGGAGCAAAGATATGTCAGCTGTTCTTCTATAATGAAATATTTTGTTTTTGTATGTATATGTGTTTTGTATGTGTCAAAAAGAAAATGTAGATTATGAACAAAGCTATTTTTAATAATAGAATGTTACGTTTGGTGTATTTGTTTGTGTGTGTAAAAGTGGAAAATAAATTGTTGACGGTACCTCTTATGGTAATATTAATACAAGAGCATACCTATGTCATCTGTTGTGAAGTGATCTGTTCTTTTCATTGTGGGTGTATATAGAAACAGGAATTCAGATCTGTGTGCATATTTGCTATCAATTTGCTAAACAATGTAATTATTTTTGTTGTGTGTGTGTGTGTTCAGAAATTGCAGTGTAGATATGTACATACCTATATCATTTATTGTACAATTGTGTGTGTGTGTATGTGTAGATATGGATATATAGATACATGTGAATGCTGTTTTTTTTTTTCCATAAAACTTGTATTCGTTGGGACTAGCACCATCTTTGTGAACTGCCAGTAGGAACATTGTCAAAGTTGAGAATCATCACCACCATCTTTTGTTCATATATGTATATGTTTATGGTCTGTTCATTTGTGTGGAAATAGAGATTAAGGTTATATACATCTCTTATAAATTTATGTTATCAAGTTTTTGTTTTGTATGTCTGTGTATGTCTCTATATGTCTTAAACTGGAAATGTACATTTATGTGTTTATGTTGTCCATTGCGAACTGATGTAATCTTATGTAAAAAGTATACTTGAGTGTGTAAACTTAGAAATGTAGATATAAATTTAAGAAAAAAAGAAAAGAAAGAGAAGAGCAGAAAAGAAAAGAAAAAAAAACAAAAAGAAAAGGAAAAGAAAAGAAAGAGGAAAAAAGCACATGAAAAGAAAAAGAAAAAAAAATAAATACAAAGAAAAAAATTCCCCCCAAAAAAACTACAAAAAAAAGGAAATGTTGATATATGTAAATATATTTAAGATCAGTTGCTAAATGTTAACCCTTTTTTTTTTTGTGTCTGTCTGTGTGTGTAGCAAATCAGAAATGCAGCACTATGTGCCATCAATGTCCTTGTATGTATGTGTCAGTGTTTGTGGAAATGGAAATGAAGAACTGTTATGTTTATACTCATGACATAATTTGTGAAATGATGTAAACCTATATCAGCTCCTATTAAATAATGGAATAGTTTGTTTTGTGTGTATATGTGTGTTTGTTTGTATGTGTGTAGAAATGATGTAGAAAGATGTGCATACCTATGTCATCTCATGTTTAATGATGAAATATTTTGTTCTGTGTGTATATGTGTTTGTTTATGTGTGTAGAAATGGAAATGTGGATTACAAGCAAACCTATGTCAGCTCTGTTAAAAATAATAAAATATTTTGTTTTTGTGCATAATTTGTTTGTATGAAGGAACGGAAATGTAGATTATGAGCAAACCTGTGTCAGTTCCTGTTAAAAGAAATTAAATATTTTGTTTTGTGCATGTGTGTTTGTATGTATAAAGAAATGGAATGAAGATTATGAGCAGAGATATGTCAGCTGTTCTCAAATAATAAAATATTTTGTTTTTGTATGTATATATATTGTTCGTATATATGAAAAAGAAAATGAAGATAATGAACAAAGCTATTTTAAATAATGAAATATTGTGTTTTGTGTGTTTGTTTGTGTGTGTAAAAATGGAAAGTAAGCTGTGAAGTTTAGGCCCTCCTATAGTAATATTAATATAAGAGCATACCTATGTCATCTGTTGTGAAGTGATCTGTTCTTTTCTTCGTGTGTGTATGTAGAAATAGAAATTCAGATCTGTGTGCATATTTGCTATCAGTTGCTAAATGATGTAATCATTTTTGTTGTGTGTGTGTGTTCAGAAATTGCAGTGTAGATATTTGTGCATACCTAGGTCATTTATTGTCAAATTGTGTGTGTGTATGTGTGTGTGTATGTGTAGATTTGGATGTATAGATAAATATGAATACTTATGCTGTTGCTTTTTTTCATAAATCTTGTATTCTGTAATATTTTGTGTGTATATGTATAGGTCTATATGGAAATGGCAATGAAGATTTATTTCCATAATGATGCTTTGTGACATGATGTAAAAGTTACGATCCTGCCTTTCATTTCCACAAGATGTCTCATATACATCTAAATATTATTTTACCATTGTGAAGTAAATGTATTGATTCTATTGAAGTAGATTTAAAGGCTTCCATTTAAAGTGATAGAGTGGAAATATAATTAACCTGTAAGCTTTTGCACTCATCCTGCAGTCTGTATTTTGAAAATCCTACCTTACGTTTCTGCAGAAAATGAATAACAAAAAAAAAAAGAAAAGAAAAGAAAGCCACCAAAAAAAAAAAAAAAAAATCCAACAAAAGAAACAAAACAAAAACAAAAAAAAAAAAAAAAAAAGAAAGAAAAAGAGGGGAAAAAAAGGAGAAAAAAAAAGAGGAATAAAACTGAAAAAAAAAAATGGAAAGCACACATGGAGTTGGGAATAATTTTTATGTTACGGTTTGCCTGTTAGTTCCATTAAAATTTTATTGACTGAATGAACATAGTTATGCTGGATTTTTTGTGTCCTTGTTATCATTGAATTGGAAATATATATGAATGCCTATGATATCTATGTATAAATGTTGTATTTTTGTAATATTTTGTCTATGTATGTATACATATTATATATATGGAAATGGTAATGTTTAATTTTATGAAATTATGTAATCATATTTGTTTCTGATTATAGATATATGTAGATTTTTATGAGTTTCACGTGGCATGTTTGGGGTGTAATCTTTTGCTTCGTATGGCTGGAGGAATTAACCAACTCTTATTTACGAAATTAACCAACTAAACCAACCAAATGAACCAACCAACTAAACCAATCAACTTAACCAACCATCTTAACCAACTAAATCAACCAACAACTAAATCAACCAACTAAACTAACCAACTTCACCAACCAAACCAACCCACTGAATCAACCAACTTATAACCCTGTTTATCCTTTACTGTATTAACCAACCAAGTAAACCACCCAGATCTTCCACAGATACCCAATTGAAGAACCAAATCAACAAATCACCTCGAGAGATTCAAAGATCCTCTCCTCAAAGGCGTCAGAAGGAGCAGGTTGGTTAGACTATTTTGTATGCTCTGATAAATTTCAGTTTTTAGATTCTCTTTTAGGTTCTGTGTTGGGCCCAGTGTTATATACAACGTACACGAAGCCACTGAGTTCAGTCATACAAATGCACGGCTTTAGCTGTCACATGTATGCAGACGACACCCAGCTGTATCGGTCTGTTGTTCCATCAAATGTTCCATATCTAATAAAAGCAGTCGAAAGCTGTATTCTTTGTATCAACAACTGGATGATCAGTAACAAACTAAAACTGAACAGTGATAAGACAGAAATATTACTTGTTAACACAAATAGAAACCAGAGGCTGCTGGTATAGATCACATACATCTAAACGGTACAGAAACTGCTGGTTTCAGTGAAAAGGCTAAAAATTTGGGCGTTTATTTTGATCGCACATTATCAATGGATCATCAAGTAAACCATCTCTGTAAGCAAATGTATTGTGAACTGCGTAGAATAACAAATCTCACATCTGTTAAGTGAGGCTTGTCTTAAAATTCTTATTTCGGCATTCATTTTTTCGAGATTAGATTATTGCAATGCTCTGCTGTCAAATCTAAATAATGAGACTGTAAACAAGTTGCAGCGTTTTCAAAATAAAGCTGCACGGCTTGTCTTACGAAAATTGAGTCGAGAGCATATTACCCGTATGTTGGTTGAACTACACTGATTACCAGTAAAGGCCAGAATTAAATACAAAATTGCACTGCTTTGCTTTAAATGCTTAAACAAAACATCACCACAATATCTCCAAGACCTTATCCACCAGTATATACCATCTCGGTCACTAAGATCATGTGATGAAGTATTTGCCAACTATGCCCCAATCATGTGGAACTCTCTTCCAAACTCTTTGAGGGTCCTAAACTCTGTAAAAGAATTTAAGACTAGCCTCAAAACATATTTGTTTAAAATTCACCTGAAATCATAGTTTGTGTGTTCATATGTGTTTATGTTACTGCAAATTGATGTGTTTCTGTGTATGGACATGTGTGTGCGTGTGCGTGGTGGCACTGTATTTGTAAAGTGCCTTTGTCTACATTTTACTGGATTTATTTTACTTTTCTGTAAAGCGCCTAGAGCCATTTATTGGGATTGGGCGCTATATAAATGCACTCCATTATTATTATTATTATTTTCACTTTCTCACATATTGGCAGTTTGAATTTGAACATCGATGTAGGATTTGCATATAAGATATATTTAATCTTGAAGTAATTATGTTTTGTCATATTTTTAAAATTTTATATATATATTTTTTGGTTTTGTTTTTGTGTTCGTTTTGTTTTTGTGTTCATTTTGTTTTTTGTTTGCCTGCCAACTGCCAAATACTTTTATTCCTACAGATAAGTAAAATTAGATAGCAAATTGTAACACAATTTGTCTTACAATGATGTTATGTTTCTTGTGTGTGTATTTCCAGTTTTGTTCTGTTACAGTTAGTCACCTATTCACATGACAAGTTTGTTAGCGTGAACTTTATGTTTTCATTGTCACACAGAAAAAGGACCAGAGGACTCAACAGACTCAAACATCGCTTGATAGAATGATGCCAGATAAATGCAGGTTTGTTTGGGAAAAGAAATATTTTTCATCAAGACTTCCATTACTGTACCCTATAGAACCTTTCTGACTGGATCTGATCATAAACCAGTAAAAATATCAATGCAATCTGTTTAAGAATATCCAACTTTTGACTGGTTTATTTTATTTAAGATCTGAAATTTCCCATAGAACTTTTTTGTTTAGATTTGTTTGTGACCAGTGAAGATATCTATGTTACCTGTGTGCTAAGAAGATGCCTGTCTTTGGCTAGTTTATTTTATTTGAGATCTGAAATCTCCCATAGAACTTTTCGATTTAGATCTGCCTATGATCAGTGATGATATCTATGCAACCTACAAGTTAAGAAGCTTTGACACATTTAAAAAAAAAAAAAAAAATTCAATTCTGAAATTTTACAACGGCTTTTGTATTTAGTAGATTGGGAACAAAATCTACATTGACACTAAACAGCATAAAACTAAATCAAGAATTCAAAATGAAGTAGTTCAGAAAAGATAATCTCAACATATTTTCACAGTTTTATTTTGCTTTATGCAGATACTTACCAAGGATTTTGCAATTCAGATCAAAAGTATGAATAATAATGATAGACCAACACTGACTTTAATATGAACAGTTTTTAAACTGTCCCTCTATTTCGATTCATTTATACAATAAATTATTTTAAAAATCAGTTGAATCAGCTGCAGTCAAATAGATTTCATGTCCTACTTATTTCTCAGCTGCAATTTAGCATAGATATTTTCCAGATAAATGTTGTTGTGAAAGTATATTTTTCATATCGGCTACGGCTTTCTCACTTTATATTGCAGAACAAGAACGAAGGAGAAACCAGTCTTGATAGAGATCATCTTGGGGGACAGCAACAATCTTCAAGAACAGTGAATAAAGGTTATCTTGGGAGTCAGTGACATAATTTAGTAGACTTGATAACGATCATTTTGGGAATTCGTGACAATTTTATTAACGATACATATCATGTGAGAGTTAGTGACAATGTTCTGTCAACTTATGACAGCTGTTGTAAAAGTATGTACTCATTCAAAGCTTTTATGTCTTTTATGTATACACTTAAATGTCATCTATTGTGAAATTATGTAGCATTATTTTGACTTTGTATGTTAACAAATATAAATTAGATTCATGTGATCTTGAATATTATTATATGATATTTTGATATTCTTAGGATGGCAAGAATGTTAAGGCTTTCCTTAAGATCATCAGATATCTGATATGGTACTCCCAGTAGTATAAATGTATAGAAGTCAAGTTTTGTGATCATCTTATGATCTACATTTGCATAGAACAATTACACACATACACAAAAACAAAGCAGAAAAAGAAATAAAACAAAAGATAACAGAAAGGCAAGGGACGGGGTGGAATAAGGGACAATGTTTTCTGTTATGGTCCTGCCTTTTATTTCCACAAAATATCTCATTTACATTAAAATATTGTTACTCAGTGTGAAATAAATGTATGGAAGTAGAATTAACTAGACCTTTCCATTTAAAATGGTAGAATGGGAATATAATTAACCTTTTGCAATCATCATGTGATATGTATGTTGGTAAGAACTTATAAAGGAAAACAAAAACGAAAAAAGAAGAAATAGAAAAGAAAAAAGAAAAAAAAGGAAAAACAAAACAAAGCAATAAAAGATAACAAAAGAAAAACAAAACAACAAAAATGTGAAAGGCAGGGGTGGGATAGAGGATGATATTTTATGTTGTGGTCCTGCCTTTCAGTTCCATGTAAAGGTCTAGTGATTGAATGAACATAGTATGCCGTAGTTTTTGTTGATTTTTTATTGTTGAAATGTTAGAATGGAAAATAAAATATCTGTAAGTTTTTGCTTAAGAAAGCAAAATGAAAAAAAAAACAACCAAAAACAAACACCAAGTTATTGTGAAATTTATGTATATAGGCATGGAAATATAGAGATATATATCTTTGTGATATTTCGTTATATGTGTATTAGGTGTGTATATGGAAGTGGCATAGTAGATTTATATGCATAATGACACTGTCTTTGTGAAATTATATAACCATATTGTTTGTGATATAGAAATATGTAGATTTTTTGTGAGTTGCATGCAGTGTTTGGGATGTAAAGTTTTGCATGATGTAGCTGGAGGAACTAATCAACTGATATTTAGTCATTCAACCAAACCAACCAACTAAATCAGCAAAGTCGACTTAATAAAGCAACCAACTAAACCAGCCAACTAAATCAACCAGCTAATAAAGTATAACCAATCTACTAAACAACTAAACTAACCATATTTTCCACAGTCAAATACACAAAGACCCAAATCAACAAATCAGTTTGAAGGATTCAAAGATCCTCTCATGGAACCAGAAGGAGCAGGTTGGTTAGAATGATGACCTTGTGTAATCTCATTTCACTTCTTAGCTTCTCTTTCATTTTGACATACTGACAACTCGAGTTAAACATTTATCTCGGATTTGTGCACGGATGAGATATATATAAATGTTTGACCTTAAATTGTTTGTGTTTTGTGATTGGTGGGGAGTTGGGGGAAGGGGGGGGGGGGCAACTGATCAAATGAATTTTTTCAAGGCAGTTTTTTCTTTCCCATATA
>JBCEWB010133537.1:0-16470 GCA_039654565.1 Peronia peronii | reverse complement strand
CTCACCCCTCCTGCCCACCCCTCCCCCCTCCCCTCCTCCCCCCCCCCCCCCCCCCCCCCCTCCCCCCCCTCCCCCCCCCCTCCCCCCCCCCCCCCCCCCCCCAACCAATCAAATGAATTTTTTAAAGGCAGTTTTTTCTTTCCCCTATATTATTATCACAGGCAAAATCAGCTAGGAAATTGTATGAAATTTGTTTTATAAATATGTAATGTTTCGTGTGTGCATATTTGCAGTTTTTCTATTGGAGATCATGAATATTGTAAAACATTGTAAAAGTTATCTTCTTATCACATCACAAGATTGGTAGCGTGATCTTTCATCTTTCCTTATCACATAGGAGAAAATCAGAGGACTCAACGGAACAACCATTGTTTGAGAGATGCCATAGAGACTCAGGTTTGTGTGAAAAATAAAAATATTTATTCAAACTTAGTATTATTCCCTGTAAAACTTTTCTATTTAGATTGTTTGCGACCAGTTCTGATGTCTGTCCAACTTGTGTGTTGTTAAGACAGATAGCAGACTTCACCTGCATATAGTTTATTTTATTTCAGATCTGAACTTTGCCATAGAACTTTTTAGTTTAGATTGGCCTGTGACCAGTGATGATATCTATTCAACCTGAGTTACAAAGATCCCTGGCTTTGACTAGTTCATTTCATTTCATATCTGAAATTTTTGTACTTAGATTGGGAACGAAATGTACATCAACAATAAAGAGCATAGAGCTAAATCATGAATTTGAAATGAAGTTGATAATTTCATCATATTTCACTTTTCTTTTGCTTTTTACAGACACTTACAAAGGGTTTCACAATTTACCTCAAAGACATAAATTATAATCGTGGCCCAACATTAATTTTAATTGTCCCTCTAGCTCTGTTTATTTATACAATAAATTATTCAACATTTGAATCAGCCGCAGTCAGAGAGATTTTATAGCCCATTTATCTCTCAGTTGCAGCTTGGCACAGATGTTTTTCAGATCACTGTTGTTTGGAAGGTGGTGTATTATTTGTATATACAACAGCTCTCCACTTTATATTGCAGGAAAGAAACGAATTTGCCACAAAGAAAAGACTCGAATCTCCCACAGATCATCTTGGGGGACTGCACCATAGTTCAAGAACAGCAAATCATTTTGGGAGTCAGTGACACAATTTTATTGTCAGTACATATCATCTTGGGAGCTAGTGACACAATCAACTCGACATAGATCATCTTGGGAATCAGTGACATCGTTTCATGTGCTTTGTACACATCGTTCTGTAGAACAGTACCTTAGTTCAAGAACAGCTAATTAGGATCATTTTGGGAGCCATTGAGACCATTCATAAGTTCGATACAGGTCATCTTAGAAACCAATGACACAATTTTATCAACTTAATTCAGATAATCTCGGGAACCAGTGACATAATTTCCTCAACTTGATACAGATTATCTTGGGAGAGCAATATTATGAACTAGTTAAGAATTACTTTGGGGCACATCTCTACCATGCCATATCCGCAAACAAGAAACATTCCAGAGAGGTCGATATCAAGATTTCAAGACAGCAAATAAGGATTGTCTGTACTACGGAGTCCATCTCTCATGTGGCAATGTGTATGTAAAAGTGAAAATGTAACTATAATCGGTGTAATACTTATGTCATCTTTAGTGAAATGATGTGATCTTGTTTTTTGTTTTTTTTTGGGTGCTCATATATGTCTGTGTATTGAACTGCAAATAGAGATTATTGTTGACCATTGGGAAATTATGTAAGCATTATTTTGACTTTGTGTTCGAAATTGTAAATGTGGATGTATGTAATCTTTAGTATCATTATGATATTTTATGATGTTCTTTGAAATGCCAAAGTGCTAAAAACTGTCCTAGACAATTATCAAATATCTATGATACTCGGTGTGAAACAAATGTATAGAAATTAAGCTAACTAGAGGCCTCTGTTTGAAGTAGTAGAATGGGAAAATCTGTGTAAGCTTTTGTAGTCATCCTACAATCTGCATTTTAATAATTCTGTTTTACATTTGTGTATAAAATGAACAAAAAAAAAAAACCAAAAAAAAAAAAAAAAAAAAAAAAAGAAACAAAAAAAAAAAAAAAAAAAAAAAAAAAAAAACCAACCAACCAACCAAACAATTAAGAGGGATAAACAAGAACAGCAGAGAAAACAACAACGGACAAACTGAGCAATAATATGCGTGACAGATCTATACATGTATGTGAATCCGGCCAGAATGGAACGAAACGCAAAAGGAAAAAAGAAGATTTTATAGAAACAGATTAGCAACCTGGCAAATAGATAAGAGTAGACAGAATCATATTTAACGAATCCAGCACAAGTAGTTTGTTTTGTCCAAGAATTGTTAGTCTTGTGTGTTCCGTCTATTCGATGTGCGTTCCAGCGACGTGCGTTCAAGAAATAACAGCCTAGGCACAAAGGCATCTTAAGACGAGTTTCTGTTTACTTCTGTGTTGAATGTAGTTTGCAAAATAACTCATCAGCACAGTATAGTGAGTGATTTCTTGAGGTGATCGATCCCACGGCGCCTGTAAGGTTAAATAGGCTGCTAGGATGATTTTGATAATCAATATGTTATGAAACAGAGCAACAAAGTTCCAAGCAGGGCGTCGCTTTTTAGACTGACACTTTTTTTTGTAGTTAATAGGTTGTGTAATAATAATAATAATAATAACGACACAACAATAATATAATAATATTAAATAATAGTATAATTGAGGTATAAAGAGCATTTGTACAGCGGCTCATCCCCGAAGTCTCGAAAAGCTTTAAGGCAGGTGCGGGCAAATAAAACGTCAAAATTTTCTGGGACTCGATCAGATTGTATTACAGACAAAAATCCATTTAGCTCCAGAGCCAGTTATTTCTTTTTCACACGTCGCAATCACATGCCAAGATTGTCGTAACTGAATATTCTCGAAATCCATACTGGAAATTGTTATCGCTTAGTTTCAACCATAGTCCAGACAAACATTAAAAAAAAAAAAAAGCTTTGATGTCTTATGTTATGTCATGTTTGATGTCGAGAATGTTCACTGCCTGCAGGATAACTCCCAAACAATATCTTTTTTTCCCGTCTTTCTGATTCCTGCCTGCTGTGATCCTCCTCCGGATGTGCTAAAGCAAAGAAGGTGTATTTATTCCTTGCTTTTTATTTTAATCTAGATCTAATCTAAACAACGAAATGTGCAATTTGTTTTCGTTAATTTACTGCCTTTCAACAACAAATAAACGCAGCTTAGTTGGGCCGATGAAATTATTTCTTTTTCTTTTTTTTTTTGTTTCTGCATTTCATCTTGAGTTATGTTTTTGAAAGTACATATTTAAACGTCACTTGTTGTTGTTTCATTCTAGAAGCCGGTGCAGTTCCAATCTGGGTCGAGAGAAAGACTAGGCGAGGGGCCAAATTCCCGTTTCCGTTTGCAAAGAAAGCTAAAATTCCTCATGGAAGTCTGGGACAACATCTCGTGGAAAGGTTTCGCGCTAATGACCCACCCGTCACATCTGGCTTCCACTAATTGATCTTCCTTCTTAAAACCCGATACTCAACCTTCTGGTGGCAGCACGAAGAAAAACAACAACAACAACGACGACGACAACAACAACAACAACAACAACAGCAAAGCAAAACAATTACCACTCCCTTTACTCTTTCTGAAGGTCACACAGCTCGAAATGCTTGATTAAGCTGGGCGCAGTAGCTCAGAATGATTGATGTCCTTCGCATCTTCATCTGAAGCATATTTACAGGAGAAGATGACTTTTGAAAGTATATAATTATTTTTTGAAATTTTTAAATTTTTTATTTCATACATTAGGTTAAAAAAACAAAACAAAATGAATAAATATTAAATAAATAAAATAAAATAAAATAAAACAACAAAGAAACAAACAAAAAAGGACAGCTTACAGCTCCCTTAGATGGCCTGTTCTAGTTTGAAGAAATACCATATTTAACACTCTTTCTTTCATCTCTCTTGAGACGAGAAAAGAAAGAAATATCTAACCTCAACCCACCGGCAATGGAGTCAGGAATCACTCAAAGGTACCTCTACATAGAGATCTAGTTTATGAAATTAAAACGCAACCAGAAATGTAAGGGATGTTTAGAGGGAGACAGAAGAAATACTGATTTTTTTTTGGTCATATCGAATCTCCATGCCAATGAACCGCTGCCATTGATAAATTTAGGTTTTCCGGTTGTGCCATCTACAAATAATGCGACTATTTGTAGAAAAGAAAAATAAAATGACATATTGCATTACGGGAACATTGCACACAAACAAGGAATTATATATGTAATGTCTGTAGACGTGTTCGATGCAGACACTTCATTCGTAGTTCTTTTATTAAAGAAAAAATTGAAAAGCTTAAAATTTGCGAATTTGTTTTAGGAAAGCTCGGGAACACCACTGCACAGATAAATAAGCATCCTTTTCACACATGTCAGGGTAGAGAGTAAAGGTGTGCACATCTTCTGTCTCTCTAAAAACACTGACCTGAAAGTGATTTAGCTCAAGATCCATTGTGTCACATCCTTCATACAAATAGATCTGATCAAATGTGACATGAAGAAGAGAGATGAAGAAGAACCAAAGAAAAAAAAAAAACGTTTTATGACAGAATACAAAACCACCATCACAACAGTATATATATCTTAATCTAGCAAATTTGCCAGACATTGCAAAGTGAAGGCTTCATATTTATGGCTGGAGAGAGACAAGGCAACAATGTATTTGACACTGTTTCAGGACTTTAGAATCAGAGTGCTCTACTACTGGCAGCGATTCAGTGAGACGAGCGTTGTTGTTATTACTATTACTGTGGATGCGACCTGCAGTAATGCATATAATGATCTTGAGGAAGACTGACCAATGTAGTAGCCGACGACGTGATCAACCCCAGAAAAACAAACAAGGATTGGGTACCAGTACTTCATCAACGTAGTCTATCTTCTAGATCTACATGTAATCACTTTCTTAACGAGTCGATGGCCACGAGATCTGGATCTAGATTTATGTGTTTATACACAGTTTGTAGTTGTCAGTAATTACTATTAAACGTCAGCTAACAAACACAGTGGGATCTAGTGAAGTACAAACCGGTTGAGGTTGGGATGCAGAAGATGGTCTAATCACCATTTGTACGCCTAAGTTTTTTTCCCTTTTTGATCTTGTCCTATCGACAGCTATTTTGCCGAAAAAACATCTCTGCAGTTAGAATAAATCCCATGCTCTTCACGTCTTCGTGTAATGTTCCGGAGCTTGATGGATTTATTTTTGGTCGTTATTAAGGACATGTCAATAATTGAAGACAACTTATCATCCTGCAATGAACATGCTAGGCCAAAGACCTTGTATATTGAGATTATTTTATGACAGATTTACCACATCACCCTGGGTGATCTTGCCACGTGTTCGTGACAGCGTCATTACATTTTTTGATTGATTTTTATACGGCTAAGGCTGATGCCGAGGACACTGCTGACGTGCTTCATTTAACTGACTTTTTCTTTTATCATAATTTAACGATTTCCTCACATTTTCAGTTACGACTTTCCACACCATTAATACCAATCCTAGAGATACCAAGAAACTGATCTTGCTAAAGATTCATTTATCACACTTTGCTTTGACAGACCCTGTTAAACAAATCACAGATAGCCTAGTAACACATCGCGTACATAGCATTACATTGCGAGTAAAATATATGTGAACTGCCATATCATAAACATTAATTATTATTACTATTGTAAGAGAAACCCTGACCCAGCGGCACTTTCGATTAGCACTATAAGAGTTAAAAGACAACTTATATTACATCATTACATTTATTTATTTCGGTCACCCTTTCGCCTCCCTAACTTCCTTGTGTTATATATCCATTTTCCTGAAATGCTTAGGATCAGTGCATCTTCAGGTTTTGGGCTAAGACCAGAATTCTCCCAACCTACTTGGACGTAGCATTTATTGATTTATATAATTGAAGTTTGGTGCCATTGTTCAGTAATGACCTCCTGAATAACAATGAATGAAGTGTTAGAGCAAAATGCTGAATTGATTTACACGTTTGCATGCAGTGGATATAGGGCACTGATGACCTGTCAAACGAGAGACTGCATATGTAAAATTAAATGGCGATTTTTTCGACATCAAATTTTTGAGGTAAAAGGATTTTTATGACAGTGACTCAGATTGGCAGAATGATGGAGCCAGGTAATGAAGGCACACAAGGCACATTGCCTTTCAATATTTAAATATTCTAGAAATTTTAGTCCTGTTACTGGGGCAATCTCGATATATAGGTTATAGTCGTTTTCTCTGTTACGATTCTTTCTGAACTGGCTGGCCGTGGCAAAAGATAGAGGCGTTTTTGTTTACCTTTGTCACTCATATCACACATGCTATCTCCTGACGAGCACTATTTCCAATACCTGTTTACTGTGCTCATCCCTAGAAGTGTCAAAGTGCCGATCTAATTGAGGACTTGCCCATCATTTTTTACGCTCGGATTACCGCCTATACAGCACATAGTGTAAAAGCATGGCACAGACGCTGTTTCAACCCCGGACATTAGATTTAATTGTTATTCCTTAAATTTAAATATCAGTACCTTTTTAGAAATGCTGCTATTTCAACTATTTCCATCAACGCTTAAAACAGCCAATAAAAATTGTATTGTACAAGTTACTTGAAGACGATAATTAACACCCACAGGTGATATAAAGTTAGCATCCTGTAACTGCAACACTCGTTTTTGTGCATAATGAAGTAATGTTTTTTAAACTGTATAGTTCATTTGACACTTCTGGGTGAAAAAAGCCCACATTATCCGGCAATGTTTAATACTTTTTAAAATATTGAGAGTACTAACCATAATGTTTATGAACCAAACACTGAACCAAAGGGAAACATGTCAAATTATACTCACAAGGAAGCTCTTCGATTATATGAAAGAAGGGATCAAGGGGATGATATTTATTGAATTGACTGACGTAAGAATCAGAGAATAGCTCGGTTTGCAATCGTTGATAACCCGACTGATGTTGCAAACAAAGGTAGGCTACAGATTAACATGGCCGTTGTCTAGGATTAGGAGTAAGATTACGTCACAGCCAAAGAATGGCTCCGGCAAGCACAATATCCAAGAATTGCCTTCACTCTGTCATAGACGTCCCAAGTATAGAGGCATTTGCTATTTAGTAATTATGAAATGTCGCATCCTTGTAGTGCTAGGCTGTCGCTTTCTACTTCAGTTCAACACGTGATTTTTGAGCCGGAAGTCAAGAGCAGCCTTGCCTGAACCATTTATAGTAATTATCCTCTTGCGCAGAAATGCATGAAACCCCAGTCCATATAACCCCTTTGAACTGAAAGACCGTCGAAAAGATGGTCGAATGGTTCTAGCTCAGATATTCACATTTAGGTCATTATAATGGTCACAAAATTTGTTTCCCTCACAGAGGATTGAAATGAATGGTAATATTAGAAGTGCAATCGATCTAGGCTGTTTTTATTTGCTTCCTTAATACAGACAAAAATCAGAAGGGGAATATAAGAGGTCCTTCGAAATCTGATGGCGCAATATGCGTTCTTAGCAATGAAAGCACTTGTGAGTCCACTCATCACAAGAAGGTCTCATCATCCCTGAACTCGTGAGAGACTAAAGCGTCACCTACAAGGGAGACCACGTTTAAAAACATCTCCAACTCCTACTGAACTTTTTTTGCGAGAAAAAGACAGCTTAAGGTTTACAAGCATTGAACAAATGTTGGAGCCACACCAAGTGATGAAATTAGTCTTTGGGACTTAACTCTAAACTTGTGGACAAAAATTGTAGAATTTCCATGATTACATCGCAATATAATTTTTAAAATGATATTTTTAAAAAAACTTTTACTGTTACTTCTGTATTGTAATACCGTGTGCGGCCTGTAAAGAAAATGCAATGCAATATATGATAATTCAGTCATTAGTCAGATCGGTCCATTGACAGCTCTATAGATTGACTCTATGAGATATGGCTATTGATTTTATGACTGTCTAAAACCATATAATTCCTTAAACGATTTCTCAGATATTACATATGATTGGATGAATCTTTGGTGCTAAATCAAGTGATCTTTTGCCGGTAAATAACCAACGAAATAATTATATATGATTAAATGATTAAACAGGTAAGTTATCACGACTTAATAACTGATGGAATGAGATAAAGTCATCAACATCTATATGACATGAAAATATTAAGTTCATCTGCTTTTCATTTACATGTAAACGACCATAGCCATGCAAAACAACGCAAGGAAGCTTGGCCTAGATGTCCGGTATGTTCAAAGCAGTGGACGAAGATGTCCATCCACAGCTTCCTCGACCCGCAGGATTATCGTGTGCTGCCATCTTACTGGACGCTCCAGCCCGTTTATTTTCTCATTTCCCTTACAGTATCAAAGGGTCGAAGTCGTCCATGCAAAGACTCGCGCTTCACACTTTGCATTGAATTCCCTTTCAAGCAGCTTACAATGTAGTGACATCGCAGACCTACTCATGTTGTAACAGTTACAGATCATTGCATAAACTGTCGTTTATTAAAACGAAGATAAGCCGTTTTCATGGAAACCCAGTAATGGACATTCCAGTACTTTCCAGTGAGACTTTTAAGGATTAAAGCATTCAGGCCGTCATTCATGAGAGCGATAACAGGTAAAGGCTTAGCAAGACGATTGTCCCTTCTGAGAAGACCAAAGCTCAGACATGACCTGTGGATTGACATCCCCTGTGCTTGTCTGTAATAGAATCTGGGACAGAGAAGCACTTAATGTTTACCCAACACTTTTGATTGTCATTAACGGAATTATTTGAACTCTCAATTGTTATCTCTAGATCTATCAATCCTAGAGGTTGCAAGAGCCGATTTCGTCGTATTCCATCCATCATACTTATTTTGTGCTGGATTTCCCGTTTTAGTATATACAATGTGATAGCATCGCGTTCCTCTCACGTTGAAGGCGTACAATGTCATTTACTAAACTTGTAAAGAAAAGGTTATCATGGAAACTCTGACATTCTAGATCTAGTACTTTTTAATGATTAATTCTCGTGTGAAAAACAAACAAACGAGCCAAAAAACTTGCTGGCTCGCTAATGTTTCCTCGAAGATGCTTATTTTAGTTCAAGAAATGATTTATTAGACCTAGATCTATAACTATTGGCAAATAAGAAGTATTGGATTTTTATTGTATTTTGTTACCTTGAAAAATAATTTCTTTATGCAAACAATAATGAGCACTGTTCTCAGAGGACATTCTCCTCGACATGTTGTAATTCACGCCACCATTGCTGACAACGAGATCTGGCGAGGGCTTAGCAAAGAGGATCATTCTTTCTGACAGGGCAAGCTCAGACATAAAATGAAGATACACTATAAGAAATCGGCATGCCTTGTGTTTTGTGTCTCATTATAATCTGCAAATGTAGAGAAAAAAAGTGATAACGCTCACCTAATTAATTTCGGTTGTCGCTGACGGAATTATTTGAACTCTCGTTAAAAGTAAAAGAAGAAAAACAAAACAACTCTATTAACCCAAGAAGTTCCGAGGAGCCGATCTGGTCAGACTCGCTCATCATACTTACTTTGAAGTGGAATCGTTGCTCAAGCAGCTTACAATGTAGCAATATAAAATTCATATTATATTACATCGAAGACATAAAATGTTATTTATTAGACTTGAAAACAAAATGTTTTCATGGAAACTCTGACATTCTAGCACTTATTTTTGTGGTCTTTTAAGATTGAAGTAATCTCATGGTTCTTATTGCTTATAACGACATCAATTGACAGTCCAACAAGAGAAACGAAATTTCTGAGAGGGACAGAACATAGACATAAAGAATAGATAAGCTGCAAAGAATTGACATGTCCTGTACTTATCTCTAATGTATAGACCCAATCTCCAATGTAGAAGGGAAACTAACATATCAACACAAACAAAATTGCCTGTCATTTACTTATCACTTAAACTCTCATTTTTAATCATTGTTAATTTAAGTATGTGAGAAAACAAACAAATAAGTACATAAATAAATAAACACACACACTTTAAGTTGTTATTGTCAGTGATAGAGGTTATTTAATTCACTGCATGTAATTAATATTCCATATAATTAGGCAACCGAAAACGTCTTCTTTTGAATGATGATACATTACGTTCGCGTTTGTTGTCCATGACAAAAATTGCTTTAGCTGCAAGAAAATTACAAAATCACACCATTCTCGTACACTTTTGAATCGCTCAGTAAAAGATGGACAAACTCATCAAGACATGCAGGTCACTATAGGGAACGTTTATCGCTGCAATGATGAAAACTCAAATAAAGACTTATATGTTGGCTCCGTGGCCAACTTTTCGTCGTTTGACACTGTTTGTTGTCACATTAGTTACAGAGATAGTCGACTTCTTCTCTTACATTGTGGCACTTTTTTAAAATAATGTATTAGCATCTAAGAAAGTAGAATTATCTAGGTTTGATAAGAAGGATTTGTTTGGGAGAAATTTGGAATTTGGAAGTTTTCCCCAGGGTAAAGGCGTCTCCGCCTGCTCTTCATCTGATATTTAAATACCAAGGATTCTTTCACAGGGACACAGGATTTCTGTTGTATATTCGCCTTATCCGAGAGGGCTAGGCTTCGGGCTTCCCTAGCAGAGGAAGCCAGGGGACTACTAAATCACTGAGAAAAAAAATATGGGGTCTGACTTTCGAGCCCTTCCCAAACCCGATATTATTCAAATTCCGAACCTGCGACGTAAGTTTTTCGCCTCGGAGCTAGCAAACATCTACCCCTATGGTCGCTGTCCAAGTATTATTCACTGTATTGTGAGCATTTAATAATGATAATTGTCATTATTGTGCAACTTCTAGTCGAAACAACAGTAATAAATAGATCTAGAGACAAAAAGAAAATCCAGTAATTTTCTATACTTTAATGATTTTAGCCACAATAGGGACAAGAGTCCATTATGCATTAGTTACTTTTATATTAAAACCATGTAAGCATAATTGCATTTCATAAGATTAAAACCATTCTAAATCATATCCCATTTGTCATTCATTTATTCACTGTTTATATGTTCATCTATCCCAGTTCTCCTGTCTCTTGTCTGTTATATTCTATCACTGCCTGGTTTTCTCAGGCATTCTGTGTTGTGTCGAGTTGACTCTCTGAGAAGAGGGCTCAGGTTAAAGCAGCGGATCGATGTGATGGTCAGCTACATCGTATCACCGTAACAGGGAGTCTCTCTTGTTCGTAGATTGAATGTTAGCCGATGTCTCCCTGTCTCCCACAAGACCTCTTTTCTCCCTCCCCCCTCCCCCAAATCCCTCTACAGACACACAAAGGCTACACAAACACACTAGTGGGCCCCAGTCACTTGTAGTGAGGAAGCCAGGGGGTTCACTTGTCAAAAAGCTTACTTATGTGTAGGCTGCTTAGTTCATTATACACGTCCTATTCCCAAGAGACACTGATTTCACAGTGTCCTCTTCATCCCAACGGTTGCTCCCTTTTCCCGTCTCTTTGCAAGCGGGTATGATTTGTTTGTAGGGCTGAAAAGCCGAACTGCCGGCTCCTTTTTCGATAACTGATTGTACTAAGAATTTAATTTTTCTATCGAAATTGACCTCCCGCACTCCGAAAAACAACAATAGTCCCCCCCCAACCCCCCCCCCAAAAAGGGCGAAATAATCACCTTGCGGAAATAAATGATACAAAGTTTTTTTTGTATGTCTAACTTACAAGCTGATATTTTATAGTTTATTTCATAATTAATATTATATGTCAACTGTTTAGTTCACTGCCATGCCTGTTCATGGACACACTGATTTCTCCACCATCCACACTGTCTCTTTGCATCACTGCAGCGGCTATGAATAGCGTCGTGAATAAATACCGAATGAACTGTGACTAGCTAAATATGCCAAACATGAGAAGTTATGGTACCTAGTCGATTTTTCTTGCTCATTTTTATGTTGTGCTCCTGCCACATTTACAAAGCTAAATCTAGTCTTGTACTGCCTGTTCCGTTATTGTCCTATAAGAAACACTAAACTGCACATAGAATTACGTCCAAAATGTTTCTTAATCCCACCAAAATGTTTCTTAATCCCACAGCAAAGGAATGACAAAAGCTCCGGTTTTCACTTCAAATAAAACTTCAAGTTCGCCTGTGGCATCTATGAGTCAATAAATTCCTTTACTTCGAGAATAGAAGAGTAAAATGATCCGATGCTGCGTTATTAATGGCCGAAAGCAGCAATGATTGAATCCACAAAAGCCATTTTGGGGAAAAGGGAGGGGGGGGGGGGGGGGGAGGGGAGAGGCAGAGTCACCCCCTCTCTGTCTGCTCTGTCCGCCTTACATATCCTCTTTTTTTTCTCATTCCCTCCTTTTTCTTCCCCCGCCCCCCTCCTACACACACAAACAGGCACTGCCCACATAAATATCATTCGTTTGTGAATAGTGATTTCATAGAATAAAATACCGAAGATGGGATCTTCTCTAGAGCGATTGAAGAGTTCCACCCTTTGACTTCAGTGCAATCTACCTTTTTCTTTGGTTAGATTTGTTGGTTGGTTGGTTTGACATTTCGTCGCTTTGAGCTGCCTCAGGTGACTGTGCTATACTCGGAGTGCCATTCTGTCTTGGATCCCCTTTTTATTTGTTTAAATCAGATTCGGTCGTTCCTTCCTGTTTTCTTGCTCAAATTCTAATTTCCTCCGATGGACTTAGTTTTCGATTTTTCATTTTGTTCAAGGAAAAAAGAAAAATATGTATAATCTTCTCATTTCTAGACCTTCTTGACTTCTCTCTTGTATTCGTAAAGAATTCATGGCAGAGCACAATTTCTGAGTGAAATTCTATACAACCATAATATGCCATAATATGCCATTGTTTTCACCGCTGCATTAAATAAAAAAAATCAAAGAAGTACACGAAACTTCTCATAGAAATAATGGCAGCAGGAAATACTGGAAAGTGCATCTCAAAAATTAGAATATAAATTCATCAATGTCGGACTTGAATTTTATCGAAAGGAGTTATTGTTGTTATTATCTGTATTTTGCCAAGAAGATCAATAGTGATAAAACAAGAATGCCATTTCTGAGGATGAACATACGAACTGATCAACTTTAACTGAAAATAAAATTCAAACAGATTATTATTACATTTCTTTTTTTTTTTCAGAAGTTCTTATGATATGATAATAATGTGCCAAAATCGGAACAATTTTCTCAAAGCCCGGGACAAATTGTCAGATACTTCTTTTTCCGTCAAAGTGGCCGAAATGTCACTCTAGTCGTTGGCCTCATCGGCAGGGGAAGGTAATTTAGTTAAGCTGCTTGTGGAACAAACTCTTCCGTGTGATGACACCAATACTACTGCCCTTGATTATCCCGTATGTCACCACGGAGAAAACCTCGCCGGTCGGCACTCGCCTATTATTTATTCAACCCCTTCTTCTGTTGGCCATTGGAAGCGGAAGCATGCGCGTATTAGTTTGACTAATTACCATGCTTAATATGTGGCTCTGTCCGAGTATTTGATAACATATTTGGGAAGAACCAATTAAAGAGTTTCCGGCGGGCCGTTCGCGCAGGTATCTAGGGAGCCAGGACAGAGAATGGCAAGCGGAGGAAATGTTGGCAGAGCTGCATAATGGCAAACACGACGTCAGGATGATGAAGAACAAAGGCTGTTTTGATTGATTTCCAAGGTTGACAAGGGTTCAGATCGTCAACATGTCCAGAGAGACAATCAATGGGCCAGAGATAATGATGGAAATAGCCTCTTTGTGTCATATCTGAACTCAAAATGAAGTGGCTGTTATCTCCGGGAATCTATAACATGCACAGACTTTCTAATAATCTATCTTAGTGCACCTATATCGCAAAATAAATGATCCAGAGGAAGGCCTCCTCGCACTACGAACCAATCTGAAACTGATGTTCTTATATATAATTTCTTGTAATAGTGCCGTTTATTATGTAACTCTCTAATTTCATGTAATAGTGCCATTTATTATTAATATTTAAATCTCGATATGT
The DNA here is from genome assembly GCA_039654565.1 of Peronia peronii. NCBI lineage: Eukaryota > Metazoa > Mollusca > Gastropoda > Systellommatophora > Onchidiidae > Peronia > Peronia peronii. Next base: position 2,343 of record JBCEWB010133537.1, on the reverse strand, counting down.
AGAGTTCTAACTTAAGGAAGATATGGAAATGCACATGCCTTCAAGGCTACAGATAGCTATTGACTCTAGAGGTGTCCAGTGGTTATTCTGGGCAGAGGACTTATTCACCATACTTTGAAATCCCTTTCTGAACAACACACAGTGTAATGGTTCCATACACATATAATATCATCTAAATTGTCAATTCTTTGACACGAAAGTCAATTTTCGATATTTTCACCCTCCTATAGATCTATATCAAAATAAATTTATCATGTACTTTCTCAGCAGGATAATTCTGTTCTTTTATTATCATTATTATTAGGTAGGGGCTTTTGCGGCCATGTGGCCACAATAGACCAAAATTTTATTGAGACCATAAATTGGCCTCATAATCTGATCTATACACAGGCAAGTAACTCTGTTGACATGTGAACAGTGTTCACCACACTTTGTTTCAGTAACGAGATGAATCTGGCTAAAAATGTTCACCTGACCCAAACCCAAATAAACTTTCCACATGGCCGCAATAGTCACTCCGTTATTATTATTATTTTTTTGGGGGGGGGGGGGGGCAGATGATGCACATGTTATAGTTTGATTACGATAAAAATGGCCTCGTCGGCAGCAAAGCCTAAAAACTCTTGAAAACAGTCATGATAACGCCGCTACAACAAAAACTTTAAATCTGGGACAATATCTTGAAACCAGATAAGAGTACTTTTCTTGTAAAATGAAAACGTCTCCGTTTTGAGAATGGGGCTTTTTCAGCTCTTCCTTCCTGTTTTACAAATGTTGACCGATTGTGGCCTGGGCTATATAGATAGCACTAGACATAACATGCTAGTCAAGCGTTGGTTTGAGATAGTTTTCTGAATCCCACAACTCAACTCTATCGTCCTTGGAATAATGGCACGAATTTGGAGATGGTCTGTGCAAACATTTTTTTAGAGACATCCTAGATCAGAACCATTGTAATGCTTTCGCTATGACAGGCAAACCAGGAATTTCGACACATTCTCATGAGCAATATTCATCATAAATATCATTCGGAATTTTTTTTAAAAAAAAGGAGAAAAAAATCTTTGGGCCAAAAGTTAAAACAAAAGACTACGATGCAGTTTTGGCAGAGCTCCAAGAGGATGTACACACAGAATTTTGATCACGGTCATTTATAAACAAACACTTCAATAAAACAGGCATTGTCATGAAAATAAGCAGTGTGTTCCTTATGTACACAGATTGACAAGATTCCTCAGTTGTTTTTTCCCCCTGAGTTTATATATAAACTCACCCACTTTTGCCGACAAATTTACATAAACATTGGGGTTAGAACGGTTAGCAGATCTGAAAGTTGAACGTGTTGCCTGATATTATTTTTTTTATAAAGGTGATGATTTGTGATAACAGAGTACTCATTCTTGCACATAAAAATATAGAGACAGCTGGTCTTCTTTAACCCTATAAGTGTCAAGCGGTTGATCTGGTCAAAGACTTGTTTGTTCTAATTATTTTACACTGGAAGTCTTTTTCTAACAGCACAGAATGTAGTAGCACAGTATCTATATTATATCACCTTTAGGGATAAACAGTCATTTTTAAAGTTTTACTCAAACGGGAATGCCGTCGCTCGCCGTCCTATATGTAGCATCTGGATAACTTTTAGCTAGGGCGAAAATGCTCTTTTGTAGATACAGTTGTCCAGATACGGTAATAATAAATTATCGTTTTTTTGTGAGATAAATGTTTGTGTAAATCACTTGTTGAGAGGAATAACTAATATTTCAATGGGAGATCACTGTGACCAGCTCTATGGCTTCCTTTTGCCAGACACCAAAGGTGTTGAGCAAGCAATGTAAAGAAGAAAAACAAAATTACTTTTCTTCATGTCATTCGAAAGAGTGATCAACAAAAAATTGGATAAAATTATGTCAAGATAAGATGAAAACATTTTCTTTATACCATAATTGGTTTGGAATTTTTAGGATGTGTATATCAAGTAAAGGACGTAGATGTTACTTTTTCCCGTTTACTTTTTCAACACCTCTTGAGTCTGGCAAAGAGAAGTAACAGAAATTGTCACAACGATCTTCCATTGTTATGGTCAGTTCTTATGAAATTGTCCTTACAGGTGTGGTGCCAATTCTTTTCTTTGCACTCCAGGCATAGCCACAGCTTCGTCCAAAGGCATTTCGTAATGCTGTTCGCATAATGACCACTCTCTACTTCAGACGTAGGCCCATTTCTATAGATCGAAATAGTTTGAAATTAACAGAGAACAGAGAAAAGTTTCTATCTATCTATCTATCTATCTATCTATCTATCTATCTATCTATCTATCTATCTATCTATCTATCTATCTAT
>JBCEWB010133527.1:0-11143 GCA_039654565.1 Peronia peronii | reverse complement strand
TATTTTATTTTATTAATGTACTTTGCGAATGCTGCTCTCTCTCTCTCTCTCTCTCTCTCTCTCTCTCTCTCTCTCTCTTGTGTCTTTTCATTGCGCTAGATACCTGTTCCTATTTTTATAATATCAAGTGAATTAAAAAAAAATTGTTATAATTCCAGAGGACATTTCCACTTATGGCTCTTCAGTAGTAAAGCGACTCTTCTCTCATTCTCTCCGGCATCTCATCCTCTGAATCCCTTCCCACAGCATTCTGGATCACGGGAGATTATGAGTAACTATTTAGGCGAGGGCTTGGGAGTTGGAATGGGGGGGAGGGAGTTGGGAAGAGCAGTATAAACAAAAGTGGTATCTACGGTCTTGCGTATAAATAAGATATAGGACGACATTCGAAAAAAAAACAACAACTCATCAAAACTGGACATGTCGGGAAATTTAGAATTTTAATGTACAGAGTTGGAGTAAGCATGTAAGCATGTTGCAGCCATGTCTAGGCTCATCTGTAAGACCAGTACTGACCAAAAAGGACTGGACAAATAGAGAATTTTGGGATTTTACTGCCTGCTACTTCCTGCTCAAGTTCATCTAGAGGACCAGCGTTGAAAAGTAAAAAACAAAACAAAACAAAACAAAGAAAAACAACAAACAAACAAAAAACCACCAAGAAACAACAACAACAAAAAAAAAACGCATCGGACAAATGGAAAATTTTAGAATTTTACTGTTTACTGCATCCATGCTCAGATTCATCTGTAAGACCGGTATTGACAAAAAATACTGGACAAGTAGAGCATTTATTTACTGCTCACTACATCCATGTCCAGCTTCAGTTCGAATCTCATGGGTGTGCTAGTACTAGCCCCGTCTCCCCCGCTTCCGTCAGCATCCACCAAGTCCCGTACTGACGCCGAATTAGGAATGTCATGACAAGCCAACCACCTGTGAGGGGTTCGGGCGTAAGACATCACTGACATAGCCAGGCCGTAAGCCACGGGTTCTTTACCTGCTCCGCGGAATGCTGACTTAGCCTGCAGCTATGGCTGCAATGGCAAACCTGTCCGTAATGGACTCGTATCGTCTCGATGGTACTCCTGCTTGCCCTGGGGAAGGTGAAAAAAAAAAAAAAAGGCGTGGGGTGGGCGGAGGGTATCAGATCTAAAAATTCAGCCGGTATTCGATACCTGACAGTGGACTATAATGATGATAGTCGCATTGTTCTTTCCTTCCTTATCCTAAGGGAAAGTGTGTAGAATGGTCAGTTACCATATTTATTTGAGAATATGATATTTGCTGCATGGATAAGAATGCAAGGCCATTGTGGCATAAATAATATCATAAACAAATTTGTGGAGAACCATAACTATTAACATCAAGTGCTAGGACATCATTGGGAGATAATTATAGATTCTGAGAAATTAATCTCATGTTTTATTTAGAGATAATTTGCATGAGGGAGAAGATTTTGAGAATATTGAAATTTTTATTTATGGAAAATGTCAACAATCTACAATGCCACGCGTCTCTTAGACGTGATGCTGGAACAACGATACGGAAAGAAGACGTTACTCATGGACTGAAGTGGCAAGATTATCTAATGAAAGAGTACTATTGAGTGATCTTTGGTGGATGTCATTGATCCGTGGCTTTCACCCCGAAAAGGACATCCTCACAAATTGTGCCTTGAGCAGTCACTTTATTAGATGGGATTACGTCTCCCTTCAGAGCATCGGCGATCATCTAATCCAATGTGAGCATAAATTATAATACTGTAAAAAGTCTAGCGGGACAAAATGAGATGGAGAGAATACATTACAGTGACGCTGACACGCTCTGCAGTCTTTGTCACACAGTGGACAAAGTGAATCATAACTTCTGCCTTAATCCTGGTAAATTTCAGTAAAAAGGACTGAAGTGTCTGGGTTTCAATGTCAACAATAACATATTCATATTTAAGAAATAACAGTTTATACTTCAATGTGATATGACATGTTTCAACATAGCGCTCTACTTGGATAGAAAGCCAATTTCGAAGCGATGCGACTTTTTACGCTTTCGGCCCTCTTACACAGCTAAGCTGAATTATATAGCTATACTATTATGATCTACTGTTACAAAACGCCACCATGGGGATTATCGGGATCAGTCGAAGTAGGTGGTTCGTCCAATGCATGAATATGCTCTGTCAGTAGGTGAGCTGAATCCAGATTTCGTTCCAAACTGGGCTAGTAATTATTTTATTGTTATGAATTGATGTCATTCGGCCGAGAAAGAAACTTGGTCCCTGAGCACTGAGAAATTAATTCATGAACGTTCCACATTTGCTATAAAATCATGTCCTCCGCCAGGGCACTCCATGGACAAGACAGCAGAGCCAGCTATGGAAACTTTCAATACTCCGAACCTGTGCTTATTTCCAACCCTTGCAAAAAGTGATGAGAGCCTGTTGGTGACTAGCGCTAGAAAGTTTCAGACCATTAAATGACAAGAAAAGATAGTCTGTGATCTCATGTATACATATAAATAACCCCCCAAAAAAAGAAAAAAGAAAAAAAAAAGCGGAGGTCAAGGCCTACTTAACATGGACCACGCACAATCAAAGTGTTCAGTGAAATCACTAATTTAGATAATTAAAGATCTGAACCAGAATTAACGAAACGGAAGAAAGGAAAGCAGGAAAAAACGGGAAGTAGAAGAAGAAACACATTTTCCATCTTTGTTCTGCCCACACAAGCCCAACATTCACAGACATCTCAAAGAACGTCCTGATTGCCTCTGTTTGCCTAACCAACTCGTTTGTAGAAAGGTGAGAGGTGACTCGTTACCTATTCCTCTCAATCTTTCTTCTATCGCTTCACTCTCACTTTGCATTCTGGTCTTGTACTCACAGCCTTCAGGATAAGCTCACTATTGTTCTGAAGTGATAACTGACGCACTAATAAAGAGTTATAACATCGGTGCCGTACCAGAACTGTTCGCTTTTCTAACCTCTTGACGAGTCATCGCCTTACGAAGGTGCATTTACAGTCTCCGTGCATTGCTGATGAACCATGGCTGGGGAAAGCTTACAAGTATGTGTGCTGTGTTGATAGGCAACAGAAACAAGAAACATTAATCTGAGAGTTTCCTTGCATTGCAGTATGTAAACCTTCGCACTTTGCCAAATTATATTTACAGTTACTACTACAAAGAAATTCCATTACTATAACTGTTAGAGCCTGGGGAAATGCAGTCTGTTATATGCCTGAGGACGCCAAAAATGAAGCAGGCAGAAGAAAAGATGTGCCAACAACATCGGCTATGAGCTAAGGAAAGTGTTGTGGAAATCTGGGTCCTAACCCATAATCGCGACGTAGAGATTGGATTGACACTCTACTTGGGAGATGCTCCAATGACCCCAAAAGTAGTTCAGGAAAAGAGCTAAGAAGGAGGGGGGAAAAGAAGAAGATGCCTGATGAACAAAAATAATTTGAGGAATTCTTCCATATTTCGTGCCGTCTTGGTGCATTTATAATAATCAATTTGTACATTAAAATAACATCGAGTCGAAACAATTACATCGATTCTCATTCCATTGTTGAAGATACGTTGCTCACTATCTCAAAGCCTGTTTGTACAATATGTGCATGTGTGCCAATGTAAGATTGCTTATTATATCGTGATGATGTGTCTGGTACAATTCGTATGGTTGACAACATTCTCATAAGCTGACCTGTATGCTCAGGAGGAATTGAACTTTTGTCTCCCACTTTCCTTGTGTCTACATTCACACGTTTAAATAGGCAAATATAAATAACTTGCCCCATCCAGGATGCATATTGAAACTTTAAACGAACTACATCCACAGACCTGCACTACTGCTTGTATAGAATCAATCATGCGCAGTTCTATGTGGAAAAATTATCTTCCATACCTTGTCATGTTATTGTCCCTCTTCCTCCTTCCGCGGCAAGCTTTCTTTTTCCCGTAACTGCTAACGTTGAGCCTGTGCAATCGCTCAGAACTAGGTAGGGTGAAGAGGTGTGGATGATGGTGATGGATATGGTAGTTACATAAACAATAGGCGCTCACGAGGGCGAAGGAAACCAGCCAATGAGAGAAATGTATGACGGATGGTTGCCATAGTCAATCTTAAAATCTGGACGGACATTTGCCTAATTCCACAAGTTCGTGGCACTCGTCGAACGCTCGCTTTTGGTGTGCAACATGTAATAACGTCTTCTTCACTGTTCATCTCTCGTTACCGACGCCCGTGCCGAGACAGAAAGACAGAATAAGTTTCTTGTAAAGAAGATGTCACAATATACATGAAAAAAAAAAAACTGCAAATTTTCGAGAAATGAGAAATATCAACCATATTTTATCCTGATAAACAGGTTAGGCCTACTGTTTATCATGTACTGTGCAATAAACTATCTTCTTATTCATATGAAGAGATTACAAAACAAAACATATGAACACTCACATACATACATACACATACACAATCTTCGCCTTTCATTTTCGGCCCTTATTATAGCGTTGATTAATATCCTTTTCCGTTACCCAAACATTGTGATTTCCATCTATGATCCAGATTTACAGAAATGTTCTTTACTTTTTCTCTTTGTCTGTCTCCTCACAGACGAATGAATAGCTCGATTACTGCAATAAAAAGGGCAATAGAGAACAGAAATAACAAACATCAGAAGGATTATAAATCATGATGAAACATTTGTGCCGTGTTCTCTTCATTAAAAGCAGAGATGCAGTAAGGCAAGTGTATAATGATGTTAATTTTAATATCAATCTCGTAAGTTTTATGTCTGTGAAAGATTATTAAACGTCCAAAATGACCAACCTGATGGCGAACAGTCATCACTATTTGTCCAGAAAAAAGCTAGCATTATTCATGGATTTCCTGCCACAAAGAACCTGTACAGGCCATCTGTCGGAAATGGATAATGCTTAAGGATTATTAATAGCCCGTTCCTTGCCACTTATAAATAGCTATCTTTCTAGCTTAGATTTATACTTAATTACATTACTGCTTCAAGCAAAATTAAGTTACTCTTATTTTCAGATAGTCATTTGTTGGCTGCTTTTTATCTCAAAGTTTGATCATTTTCCTTTGCTGGTCCAAAAAAATGAGATAACTTAAGGCTGAAAATTTGGACTTCAGGGAAGGGACATATTTATGTGTTGTCTCAGACTAATGATGATAGACCGCCAGGATAGAATAAATTTTCAGAGAGCGCTCAATTAAGTTGGTATGGTAAAGTAAGAATTTGAAAGATCTTTACAAATTACCTAGAATAAGGCATCGAAGCGGAGATTCGAATTTACACGGACAGAAAGAGGTTTGCTGAAATCCATACCGAGTGCGTCCACTTAATGAACGTTCATATCTCTTAGTGTATGGCATATCATGCTAATCATCCTTTTAATATGTTCCAGGAATATACCATCGCCATTTTACAGACTGATATGCCGAAATAAAAAAAACAAAAAACAAATCTCATTCTAAAGTTGGCAACATCAAAGGTGTTGTTGCATATTAATATGTACATGCTGTTTTCATATTGTTTGATGTTTTAGGTCGAGCACTTCCACAGAATCTGCTGGCTGGTCGGAGTATGTCATCCTTGCCTGATGATTCTATTTTACTATTAATATCAAGACCCTGTGATGTGGTTTGGGAGGGATAAAACATTTAAAGCCGCACACCGCTGCTTTAAAGGAACACATTCATCTCGATTGCCATAGATTTGTTGAGGACAACATGTAAAAGCCGCAACCACAAGAGGCCTTCGCTTGTCCACTCTTCACTCCTCATTTAACGTCAGTAGCCAGCTACAAGACATTGGTGTGAAGAGGAAGAAGATGCTGAGTAATGACAAATGCGACCAAAGGGAGGACTTTGTTATTACCATCCGACCGCTGCCAGAAACGACGATACTCGGCGTGCCGACTCTTAATATGCCCTTGCTGTGGTCGTTTGTCCGAGAGCGTTTTCACGGTAGTAGCTCTGTTAGAGCAGGTCTCGAGTCTCTTTCCGCCCGGTTTCAGGCGATGGTCGATCTGTTCGCAGACTGGACTCCTCGTGCTTAATGTACTGAGCTACAGATATGAGCTTGTGAAGGAGTCTTTTCATTTTCCCTCCTCCCGTTTGAGCTTTTTGGGTATCCATGACATTGTAATACTGTTGGCGGTCATAAAATGTGCCTCTCTGGTCACTGTCCCAACACGACTATGCTACTAACGTTTACAGATTGAACATAGTACACTGTTATGGGACATCAGCTCCTCACCTACCTTAGATATAACGGCCACTGGTCTTCTCGAATAAGGTCGAAAATATAGGAAATTCCGTGTTCAGGTTGGGCATGTAACAAATCCTACAGCAGTTGTACATGTAAGAATCATACCGAGTAAGTTCAGCTATCTGCGCAAAACTTACAGGATAAAATGTTCCTACATTCAACTCAGTGTCATGAGCGGCCATTAGCACTATTCTTGTGTAGAGCATAATGGTGGTAATCGCAAATACAAGAGTTTAATTTATTACAATCATTGTCATTGCTTTAATGGGCTGTACTGTGTATTTTGTTATTGTTTTTAACCTTCTTTCTTTTTTCAACGTTTCGAACTGTCTGATAAGGGCAAGCTGAACAAACGAAATAGATGGCTTTTTTCATCCTTCGAGATTAATTATGACCTTTACATTATTTATCCCACTGGGACCTCATTTGACAGTTCTAGTGATAATCAGTTTTAAAAGAAAAGGCACTTATTTATTCACACGTGCACGTCTTTGTTTGGGCTTGAATATTGTCCCTTTCTCGAGCATCCTGTTCCTTTGAAAGCTCTCGAAAACTGATAAAACTATCTCTGTCAGTGTCGTACTGTCACCAAATCTTTCTGAAAATAAAGCAGTCGTCAAAAAATAGCTGAGGGGTGAAATAACGACGAATAAACTATGAGTCCACCTGAGAGCAAATGGTGACGATTTTTATTTAGACAAATAGTGAGAATGACATGTCCGTCATGTTTGCATTCGGTAGGATCCGTCAGATCTTGCCATGTGAAAATAATGAGAGTAGCGATATACACTATGTAGTGATAGTATGTATTTCTCGGACACAGCATCATTATCACAACAAGTTGAGAGAAACGCTCTCAACACCACCACTAGAGCATTAAACTGTTTCTTTTAGATACAGCACTGAATTGTCTGAGCACTTTTTTAGGGAAAAATTTAGTGATCACGAAGTCTCAATGCCCTGTCACTTTGAGTCTCTACATATGTATGGGTTTGATTTATCAGGTAAAGATAATCAATTTCAGACTTTTTCAGACTAACATTCACTGTCCCAACGTCAATGATGATCAGATACTTTCCGAGTCCCCCGACCCGGAGATTTCTTGATTAACACTTGATCAAGATACTATACAAAAGGTTATTCTGATTTCTCAAAATGGCTCGATCTGCCTGTTTTGGGTATCCGTTACCATGACAGTCTGTTTATCATTCTGCCTAATTTTTGCCAGATATATTTCTAAGCCTCTCTAATAATTATACAACAATACACATGCAAATCGCAGCATTTTCTGCCTTGATCGGTACAACAGAACTCAGCATTTTCACAAAACTAAAGTGTATCAAAGAAAAGTACAATGTTCTGGGGTAAGGGATTACGTACATGCGTGATATCTTAGAGTGTTGCATGATGTTTTGTGTTTCTCCAGCTCAAGATGTAGCAGACTCGTTGTTTTACGGAACAATCAGTAAAGGAGCAAGGAACGCTAACGAAGTGCTTGGATGTGCCTCTGATCTCATCACGTTCTTGTCAACTTCGATTTCTAGAGAGCCACTGGCGTTATATATTATGGCTTCTACTGCAGGCCAAGCGCGATATGTTCCGGGCGGTGGCAAATCCTTGCAGACTGAGGGAGCTCCCAAACCCTGGCACTTACTCTACCACACAGATAAGTAATCTCCAGTTGGCTCGGGACTCACGAAGAAGATCATTTGATGAAGCACTCGGGTTATGGAATATGACATACTGGTTGTTGGAACAAGCGATAGTTTGCATGAAAGTGGAGACAGATCAGGATGAATAGCTGAATAAAACGGACAAGGTCTTCATAACATGCATTCTTATTGCTATATGGCTCTTTTTTCAGTTTATTATTTCTCTGGAGAGGTTATAGTCATGCTTTATAGTTAGCACACACACAGATACGCACACACGGACACATATATACACACATACACATGCACATTACATTCACATGATCTTGCAAAAACGCGACTTGTAATCAAACCAGTTTCCAGTGAAGCAGACGTGTTATCGTCAAGGACAAACTCTATGGAGCTCCAACAAAAGAAATTAGGTGTCAATTACATTAATATTTTCTACATCCAAAACCTGGGATCAGGCAGTAATCTTGTACACATGTGATAATGTATAGGAAAACCTGACTTAATTAATGCTAACCAAATTGAGAAGAGATGGCCGAGGAAACAACGCGCTCACCGTTAAGGTAAGACAAGTCTACATGAAAGCAGTGCTGGCTCACAAAAGAAAGTCACGGCATCCCATAAATAAATACATGTTAGGTGGGGGAGTGAGAATGCCTGTGTGTAATAACTGTCAGGTGAGGAGCTGAGGCGGTAGAAGCTGGCTGTCAGGTGAACAGATGCGGGGAATAGTTCCAGTCAAAGAATGAATGTTCTTGCACGCCGTAATCTGTGTAGATCTAAAGATAAGATGTTGACCCTGCCTTTGGTTTCCAACGGCTTGAAGACCTCAAGCACTGCCCGACATACATCAAGTAATATATAGACATCTTTAAAAAAAAAAAAGAAAAGAAATAAGTGCTCAGTCGCTTGTATGTCTTTTATCTGATGCAATATAATGGCTGAAATCTCTATGACAATGTATACAACTGACAGAATGAAGGGATCGCTTGTAGGTGATATTAACAATATCTATTGTGACAAGAGCAGAAAAAGCCTTATAGAATTCAAACACAAAAATAAAACCCAGACTTGGAGAATTTTCTTTCTCCTTCAATATCTACTCTTTCAATCGATGACTAGACTGGGTAACAAGTGCGTTAAGCAAGCGATAATTCGTGGAAGAGATGTGAAAGCAAAGTAAACACAGACAATGTTATTTGCTTATGAGAAATCTTGAAATTGACAAGAATGAAGAAAAGAAAAAAAATAAGCAATCCAATTATCTGCGCGTACTTCAAAACGGACAATCAAAGATTTATAGTGTCTGCCACTGAGTATCCACTCAGAATAGCAAATTTGGCTAAAAACTCACGCAGTGTCGTTATGATAGAATTTTTAAACCGAGTCTGTCCAGTCGCTCAGACTCCTTGATTTTTTGGCCAGCGCTATGGCAAATCATATTGGGCACGTTCTTGTAGTTCTACCAACCTGAGAAAAAAAGAGCCCCCGAGTCATCAGTGATTCTTTCATTTAAAACAAAACCAGGGCCCTTGGTCAGTTTTTAGCGAGTGTTAATCCAATAATGGTACAGAGACTTTCTTAGAGATGATACCGAAGGCGTCTGGGCGCGATGACTCGGCGTTAGGTGACGCGGTGTGAGGAAAGTGACAGTTTGTCATCGCTTGTCTTTTTGATTGCCTTCTCGTGTCCTACTCTCTCTCTCTCTCCCTCTCTCTCTCTCTCTCTCTCTCTCTCTCTATCTATCTATCTATCTATATATATATATATATATATATTCATTCCTGTTTTTTTGTCCCGCCACATTTTCGCAACTGTTTCAGATTTTTTTTTCGATAACCCCTTTCACTTTTTAGCTGGTTCCTTGTAAATGCCATTGGTTTTTCCTAGGATTTCCGTAGCCTTCACGTTAGTTCTTTGTTCTCTTCGGTTATTGTCTTGGGTTTGTCATTTTGTATATTTATTTTTGTTTTCTTAATATTATTTAAAAGAAGAGATTTTTTTTTTTCATTTGCTCAGGAGTATAGACAAAACATATTAGACTTCTGTAACAAATTCTTGAGCCAGCAGCCTACAAATACTTATGTGATGTTGGACCTTTGTCAGTTGAGAGCTGGCCTAATAATTAGAATAATATGTTTAATAATTAGAATAATGTGTCTTATATATATATATATATTTGTTACGGACAAAACTTCTCAGAAAAACAATGTAGGCAACAATTTCCTTCCTAATGAGCGAGGAAATGCGAGTAGATTACGGTGAATTGGGATCAGCAACTCATTGCTCCATCTGGTGTACTCATATCTCTCTCTCTTCTACTGCATCTCTTCTTTAATATAATCTTAGCCATAGGTTACCTTAATCCTCTTGCATCTATCGTTCACTCACTCTTCATAATACTGTCTCTTTCACCCTCTTTCCTTTTGATTAAGAATAATCACCAGGATCATTTCCGTACATTACTCCACACTTTGATTTTTTAATTCGTACCTTGAACAGGAAAAGGAATAGTCTGACTTTATATATTTTATTATTGCTTTTAAACTTCATATTTGGTATCAAAGAGATGGTTTCCATCATTCCCAGGAAATCATTTAAAATTGCAAATTTAAGTCTTCCAGTTTTTATGTTTTTTTTTTTTTAAATCAACTTTCATGCTAGAGCCATAAAATAGACTGCTAATTTCAAAAACTATCCTGAGTCCATATTTATATCGTGATATTTAGATTTGTGTATTAAATTCTATTTTTGTAATTATTTAATGTTTTCATTTCATATATTTGCAACATTTCCAGCTATTCTTTCCTATTTTCTGGACCGCGTCTTAAATTGTTCTCGTATTTCTTGGTTTTTAAGTGTGAGATGGTATGTGCAACATGCAAAAATACACGTTTACATTGATGTGTTGAGGTGGGTTCTCGGGGTTGCACGATTGTGTTTAAAAAAGTAAGATCATTTTATTTATAGACTGTCAGACAAGGGGGAAAGAGAGAAATCTAGGAGATGACAAAAGGCTAATAGGCAGAGAGAACGATAAACGAATAGATTGACAATGTCAGATAAACAGACAGATAGACAGATAGTCAGGCCGATAGACAGATAGATGGATAGACAGATAGACAGATAGACAGATAGACAGATAGATAGATAGATAGATAGATAGATAGATAGATAGATAGATAG
>JBCEWB010133494.1:0-11146 GCA_039654565.1 Peronia peronii | reverse complement strand
AGCAAAGCTGAGCCGCGAGAAAATCTCCGGCCATCACTGGCTGTGACCCCCTGGCCAGGTTCGGCTTTTTTTTTTAGACAGGCAGCATGGTTTTTGTTTTTTTTTTTTTACAGACAAAGACCCGTCGAGATAACCACCAGGAAGGAGGTTGAAAGACGAAACAAACTCACTCACTCACTCACTCACTAATAACCAAGGCATTCATTCTAAGCAATATAACAATGTTGAAGATTGTGAAAAATGACGATTCATTGTCTTCATTTGTGATGGGCGCATCCGATTACACATGTCAAAATTTTACAAAGTAAATCTTTCCTCTTTTAGACTATCTCCTTACACTTACACTGATACATTTGATTAGTGAATATCGATAGCTAATGGAAGCAAAACTAATAAAAAAAGGCATCCATTCTCATACAATATAACAGTGTTGATGGTAGTGAAAAATGACTGTTCATTGTCTTCATTTGCAATGGGCGCATCCGATTAAAATGCCAAATTTGACAAAGTACTCCTTTCAGTTTTAAACTATCTCCTTACACAAACACTGACACCAAAATTTGACAAAGTACCCCTTTCAGTTTTAAACTGCCTCCCTACACTTACACTGATACATTGGATCAGTGAATATCGATCGCTAATGGAAGCAAAATTAATAAACAAAGGCATTCATTCTCAGGCAATATACCAATGTTGAAGATTGTGAAAAATAAGGGTTCATTGTCTTCATTTGTAATGAGCACATCCGATTATGGTTGCCAAAATTTCACAAAGTACCCCTTTCAGTTTTAAACTATCTCCTTACACATACACTGATACATCTGATCAGTGAATATCGATCTCTAATGGAATCAAAGCTAATAACCAGAGGCATTCATTCTCGTATAATATAACACTGTTGAAGATAGTAAAAAAGTGACAATTTCCTCTTTAAGACTATCTCCTAACACTTACACTGATACATTTGATCAGTGAATATCGATCGCTAATGGAAACAAAAAAAATAACCAAGGCATTCATTCTAAGGACATATAACAATGTCGAAGACATTGAAAAAAGAGGGTTCATTGTCTTCATTTGTCATGGGCCAATACGATTAAAGATCCCAAAATTTCACAAAGTAAATGTTTCCGCTTTAAGACTATCTCTTTACACTCACACTGATACATTGGATCAGTAAATATCGAACGCTAATGGAAGCAAAACTAATAACCAAAGGCATTCGTTCTCAATACATATAACAATGTTGAAGATTGTGAAAAATGGGGATTCATTGTCTTCATTTGTGATGGTCGCATACGATTAAAGATGCCAAAATTTGACAAAGTACCCCTTTCCGTTTTAAGACTATCTCCTTACACTTACACTGATACATTTGATCACTGAATATCGATCTCTAATGGAATCAAAACAAATATCCAAAGGGATTCATTCTCAGGCAATATAAAAGTGTTGAAGATGGTGAAAAATGAGGGTTCATTGTCTTCATTTGTAATGGGCGCGTCCGATTAAAATGCCAAAATTTCAGAAAGTGCACATTTCCGCTTTAAGACTATCCATTTACACTTACACTTATACCTTTGATCAGTGAATATCGATCGCTAATGGAAGCAAAACAAATAACCAAGGCATTTATTCTCAGAACATATAACAATGTTGAAGATTGTGAAAAATGAGGGTTCATTGTCTTCATTTGTGATGGGTGCTTCCGATTAAAGATCCCAAAATTTCACAAACTAAATCTTTCCCATTTAAGACTATCTCCTTACACTTACACTGATACATATCATCAGTGAATGTTGATCGCTAATGGAAGCAAAACTAATAACCAAAGGCATCCATTCTCAGGCAATATAACAGTGTTGAAGATAGTGAAAAATGAGGGTTCATTGTCTTCATTTTGTGATGGGCGCATATGATTTAAAGATACTAGAATTTCACAAAGTACCTTTTCAGTTTTAAACTAACACCTTACACATACACTGATTCATATGGTCATTGAATATCGATCGCTGATGGAAGCAAAACTAATAACCAAAGGCATTCATTCTCAGGACATATAATAATGTTGAAGATTGTGAAAAATGACGGTTCATTGTCTTCATTTGTGATGGGCACATAAGATTAAAGATGCCAAATTTTGTCAAAGTACCCCTTTCCGTTTAAAGACTATCTCCTTACACTTCAACTGATACATTTCATCAGTGAATAACGATCGCTAAAGGAAAAAAAACTAATAACCAAAAGCATCCATTCTCAAGCAATATAACAGTGTTGAAGACAGTGAAAAATGAGGGTTCATTGTCTTCATTTGTGGTGGGCGCATTGGAATAAAGATACCAAAATTAGACAAAGTAGCCCTTTCCGTTCTAAGACTGTCTCCTCACATATACACTGATACATATGGTCAGTGAATATCGATGGCTGATGGAAGCAAAACTAATAACCAAAGGCATTCATTCTCAGGCAATATAACAGTGTTGACGATAGTGAAAAATGAGAGTTCATTGTCTTCATTTGTGATGGGCGCATCCGATTAAACAAGCAAAAATTTGACAAAGTGCCCCTTTCAGTTTTAAAGTGTCTCCTTACACTTACACTGATACATTTGATCAGTGAATATCGATCTCTAATGGAAGCAAAACTAATAACCAAAGGCATTCATTTTCAGGCAAAATAACAATGTTGAAGATAGTGAAAAATGAGGCTTCAACTGATACATTTGATCATTTAATATCGATCGCTAATGGAAGCAAAACTAATAACCAAATCCAAAAATTCTCAGGCAATATAACAGTGTTGAAGAGAGTGAAAAATGATTATTCATTGTCTTCATTTGTTATTGGCGCGTCCGATTAAAAATAACAAAATTTCACAAAGATTTTCCATTTTATGACTATCTCCTTACACTTACACTGATAAATATTGTTAGTAAATATCGATCTCTGATGGAATCAAAACTAATAACCAAAGGCATCCATTCTCAGGCAATATAACAGTGTTGTAGGTGGTAAAACGAGAGGATTCATTATCTTCATTTGTGATGTTCGCATCCGATTAAAGATGCCAAATTTTTAAAGAAGCCCTTTCTGTTTTAAGACTATCTCCTTACCATGACAATGATACATTTCATCAGTGAATATCGATCGCTAATGGAATCTTAACTAATAACCAAAGGCATTAATTCTCAGGGAATATAACAGTGTTGAAGATAGTGAAAAATGAGGGTTCATTGTCTTCATTTGTGATGGGCGAATCCGATAAAAGATGCCAAAGTTTCACAAAGTAAACCTTTCCGTTTTAAGACTATATCCTTACACTTACAATGATACTTTTGATCAGTGAATATCGATCGCTAATTAAAACAAAACTAATAACCAAAGGCAACCATTCCCAGGCAATATAACAATGTTGAAGATAGTCAAAAATGAGGGTTCATTGCCTTCATTTGTGATGGGTTCATTGGAACAAATATCGATCTTTAATGGAAGGAAAATTATAACGAAAGGATTCTATTCTCATTCAATATCGCAGAGTTGAAGAGAATTCAATATAACAGAGTTGAAGATGGTGAAAAATTATGGGTCATTGTCTTCATTTGTGATGGGCGCATCAGAGTAAAGATGCCAAAATTTGACAAAGTAAAAATTTCCGTTTTAGGACTATCTCCTTACACTGACACTGATACATTTGATCAATGAATATCGAACTTTAATGGAAGTAAAACTAATAACCTAAGAGAATATTTCTGATGCAATACAACAGTGTTGAAGATGGTGAAAAATAAGGGTTCATTGTCTTCATTTGTGATGGGCGCATCCGATTAAAGATGCCAAAATTTGAGAAAGTACACCTTTCCGTTTTAAGACCATCCAGTTACACTGACATTGATACATTTGATCAGTGAATATCGATCGCTAATGGAATCAAAACTAATAACCTCATTCATCCCTTCTCAGGCAATACAACAATGTTGAAGATGGTGAAAAATGAGTGTTCATTGTCTTCATTTGTGATAGGCGCATCCGATTAAAGATCTCGAAATTTGATAAATTACCCCTTTCCGTTTTAAGACTATCTCATTACACTGACACTGATACATTTGATCAGTGAATATCGATCGCTAATGGAAGTAAAACTAATAACCAAATGTGTCCATTGTCAGGCAATATAACAGAGTTGAAGATGGTGAAAAATCAGGGTTCATTGTCTTCATTTGTGATAGGCGCATCCGATTAACGATGCCAAAATTTGACAAAGTACCCCTTTGCGCTTTAAGACATTCTCCCTACACTTACACTGATACATATCATCAGTGAAAATCGATCTTTAATGCAAGTAAAACTAATAACCTAAGGCACTGTTTCTGAGCCAATATAACAGTGTTGAGGATGGTGTAAAATGAGGGTTGATTGTCTTCCTTTGTGATGGGCGCATCCGATTAAAGATGCCAAAATTTAACAAAGTAAAAATTTCCGCTGACTATCTTCTTACACTGACACTGATACATTTGAGAAGTGAATATCGATCTATAATAGAAGTAAAACTAATAACCTAAATCAATATTTCTGTGGAAACATAACCGTGTTGAAGATGGTGAAAAAAAGAGGGTTCATTGTCTTCATTTGTGATGCGCGAATGCGATTAAAAATGCCAAAATTTGACAAAGTACCAATTTCCGTTTAAAGACTATCTCCTTACACTTACACTGATACATTGATCAGTGAATATCGATCGCTAATGGAATCAAAACTAAGAACTTATAGAAATAGTTCTGAAGCAATATAACTGTTTTGAAGATAGTGAAAAATGAGTGTTCATTGTCTTTATTTGTGATGGGCCCATCCGATTAAAGATGCCAAAATTTGACAAAGTATCCTTTTGCGTTTTAAGATTATCTCCCTACACTTTCACTGATACATTTGATCAGTGAAAATCGATCGGTAATTTAATCAAAACTAATAGCCTAAGCAATATTTCAGAGGCAATATAACAGTTTTGAAGGTGATGAAAAATGGGGGGTTCATTCTCTACATTTGTGATGATCGCATCCGATTAAATATGCCAACATTTGACAAAGTACCCCTTTCCGTTTTAAGACTATCTCCTTACACTTACACTGATACATTTGAACAGTGAATATCGATCTTTAGAAAAAGGAAAAGTAATAACCAAAGGCATCCATTCTCACGCAATAAAACAGAGTTCAAGATGTTGAAAAATTATGCGTCATTGTCTTCATTTCGAATGGGCGTTCCGATTAAAGATGCCAAAATTTGACAAAGTAATCCTTTCCGCTTTAAGACTATCTACTTACACTGACACTTTAACATTTGATCAATGAATATCGATCTTTAATGGAAGTAAAACTAATAATCTAAGGGAATATTTCTGAGCCAATATAACAGTGTTGAAGATGCTGAAAAATGATTGTCCATTGTCTTCATTTGTGATGAGCGCCTCCGATTAAAGATGACAAAATTTGACAAAGTACCCCTTTCCGTTCTAATACTATCTCCTTACACTTACACTGATACATTTAATCAGTGAATATCGATCTTTAATGGAATCAAAACTAATTAACTTCAGGCAATATTTCTGAGGCAATATAACAGTGTTGAAGATAGTGAAAAATGAGAGTTTATTGTCTTCATCTCTGATGAGCGCAAACGATTAAAGATGCCAAAATTTGACAAAGTACCCATTTGCGCTTTAAGACTATCTCCTTACACTTACACTGATACGTTTCAGCAGTGAATATCGATCTTTATTTGAAGCCAAAGTAATAACCAAAAGCATCCATTCTCATTCAATACAACAGTGTTGAAGATAATGAGAAATGAGGGTTCATTGTCTTCATTTGTGATGGGTGAATCCGATTAAAGATGTCAAAATTTGACAAAGTACCCCTTTCCGTTTTAAGACCATGTCCTTACTCTTACACTGATACATTTGATCAGTGAATATCGATCTTTAATGGAAGTAAAACTAATAACCTAAGTGAATGTTTCTGATGCAATACAACAGTGTTGAAGATGGTGAAAAATGAGTGTTCGTTGTCTTCATTTGTGATGGGCTCATCCGATTAAAAATGCCAAAATACGACAAAGTACCCCTTTGAGTTTTAAGACTATCTCCTTACATTTACACTGACACATTTGATCAGTGGATGTCGATCTTTCATGGAAGCAAAACTAATAACCAGAGGCATTCATTTTCAGCCAATATAACAGTTTTAAAGATGGTGAAATAGGGGTGTTCATTGTCTTCATTTGTGATCGGCACATCCGATTAGAAATGCCAAAATTTGACAAATTAATCCTTTCCGCTTTAACACTATCTCTTTACACTGACACTGATACATTTGATCAATGAATATCGATCTTTAATGGAAGTAAAACTAATAACATAAGGCAATATTTCTGATTCAATATAACAGTGTTGAAGATGGTGAAAAGTGAGACTTCATTGTCTTCATTTGTGATGGGCGCATTTGATTAAAAATGCCAAATTATGAGAAAGTACCCGCTTCCGTTTTAAGACTATCTCCTTACATTTACACTGATACATTTGATCAGTGAATATCGATTTTTAATGGAAACAAAATTAATAAACAAATTCATCTATTCTCAGGCAATATAACAGTGATGACGAGATTGAAAAATGGGGGTTCATTGTCTTCATTTGTGATGGGCACATCCGATTAAAGATGCCAAAATTTGACAGACTACCTCTGTCCGTTTTAATACTATATCCTTACAAGTACACTGATACATTTGATAAGTGAATATCGATCTTTAATGGAAACAAAAGTAATAACCAAAAGCATCCCTTCTCAGGCAATACAACAATGTTGAAGACCGTGAGAAATTAGTGTTTATTGTCTTGATTTCTAATGGTTGCATCCGATTAAAGATGTCAAAATTTGACAAAGCAAACCATTCCGCTTAAGACTATCTCCTTACACTGACACTGATACGTTTGATCAGTGAGTATCGATCTTTAATGGAAGTGAAACTAATAACCTAATGCAATATTTCTGAGGTAATATAACAGTGTTGAAGATGGTGAAAAAAGAATGTTCATTGTCTTCATTTGTGATGAACGTATCCGATTAAAGATGCCAAAATTTGACAAACTTCCCGTTTCCCTTTTAAGACTATCTCCTTACACCTACACTGATACATTTGATCAGTTAATATCGATCTTTAATACAAAGAAAACTAATAACCTAAGGCAATATTTCCGAGGCAATGTAACAGTGTTCAAGATGGTGAAAAATGAGGGTTCATTGTCTTCATTTGTTATGGGCGCATTAGATTAAAGATGCCAAAATTTGACAAAGTGCCCCTTTCCGTTTTAAGCCTATCTCCTTACACTTACTCTAATACATTTGATCAGTGAATATCGATCTTTAATGGAAGTAAAACTAATAACAAAAGGTATGCATTCTGAGGCAGAATTATAGAGTTGAAGATACTGAAAAAGGACGGTTCATTGTCTTCATTTGTGATGCTCATATCAGATTAAAGATGCCAAAGTTTTACAAAGTAAACCTTTCCGCTTTAAGACTATCTCCTTACACTTACACCGATACATTTGATCAGTGAATATCGACCGCTAATTAAATCAAAACTAATAAACAAAGGCTATATTTCTGAGGCAATATAACAGAGTTGAAGATTGTGAAAAATGAAGGTTAATTGTCTTCATTTGTGATGGGCGCATCCGATTAAAGATGCCAAAATTTGACAAAGTACCCCTTTCCGTTTTAAGACTATCTCCTTACCCTTACACTGATACATTTCATCAATGAATCTCGACCGCTAACGGAATCAAAACTAATGACCAAAGGCAATGTTTCTGAATCAATATAACACTGTTGAAGATGGTGAAAATGAGTGTTCACTGTCTTCTCTTGTGATGGGCGCATCCGATTAAAGATGTCAAAATTTGACAAATTACCCCTTTCCGTTTTAAGACTATCTCCTTATACTTACACTGATATATTTGATTAGTGAATATGGATCACTAATTGAATCAAAACGACTAACCTAATGCATCATTTCTGAGGCAGTATAACACTATTGAATATAGTGAAAAATGAGGATAAATTGCCTTCATTTGTGATCACAAAGTACCGTTTTCCGTTTAAGACTATTTCCTTATACTTACACTGATATATTTGATCATTGAATATCGATCACTAATGGAATCAAAACTACTAACCTAATGTATCATTTCAGAGGGAATATAACAATGTTGAAGATAATGAAAAATTAGGATTAATTGTTTTCATTTGTGATGGGCGCATCCGACTAAAGATGCCAATATTTGACCGTTTTCAATTTTAAGACGATCTTCTTTTTCTTACAATGATAGATTGGATCGGTGAATATCGATCGCTAATGGAACGGTTAGCCCAGTCATTAATATTATGTTTCATCCATTTTTAGATCACTTACATTATATATTACAGTTGCAATAACCCTTACTGAACTATGTGCCTTTACTCAGATATTTACCAGGAAAAGCACTTCCCTCAAGCAAAAAAATACAGTATAAGTATTTTCAGGGTGGGGGGAGGGGGATTTTGTGCCCGGCATTAGAACAGTTTTGGGGAGGGTTAGAGCGCGGGTCCTGAAAATGAGGTTTTGGGACTGAAATATCAAAATTAGGTTTTTGCTATTTTTAGATACTTTGACGTCTTCTGATACCAGAAAAATAACGGGCAGCACGTGGCTTAGTCATATGCATCTCCTTTTCTGAATTTCATTTTCGTTTTTAAAAGGAAATTGGACATTTGGTGGAAAATTGAGAGAAATCTACAACCGTTAATATGCGTATTTAAAAGGAATTATAACACATTGTGTGAAAAAAAAAGTGTATATTGTCTTTTACATAGAGTTATGTTATTTATGTGCAAAATTACAACCGATTGCATTCAATACTCTAGGAGGCTTAGGCTTTTTGAAGACATTTAATTTTCAGAACACAAAATCCAGTATGGCGGTGCTGTTTATGGTAATCTAATACAAAACAAAAAAGTTTCCGAATTCGAAACGTGAAAACTCCCCAGCTCAAGCATTCAAATAAATCAATATCAGAACCTGCACCGCTCCCCCTCTCCGCCCCCCCCCCCCCCCCCCCTATATCTGATCCTAACTGGAGTTCACGGGAAAAAGACGAATTGAGCTTTAAAAAACCAGCTGGACAGTGTCACATATACTGTACTTTGTATCATGCACCGCTCTGCTTTAGGTGAGGTTAAAATGCCGAGTCTCATGCTGGAAATTGACTTTGGGAATATCCAAACCCGCATTTGCGGCGAAAGTCGTCATACTCACCGGCTATTTTGTTTTAGGGATATACATAGTGTATTTCCATCATATTTGAGTCATCATTGGTAGATGTCTTAGACACCTTCTATCAGTCGAACTAGCAAAGATGGCAAGAAACGCTGCAAAGCTAAAAATAGAAGTTGACTGAGGACTACACGAAAAAAAATGAAAGTGGTTTGCACATTGTGTAATGATGTGTCTTCCAAACGTTTTTTGTGCATCGTGCAAAATGTTTCATGACACTAAAGCTTAAAACTGAACAAAATACGGGTTTGAGAAAAAAAAAAAAGAGAGAAAAATATAGATTTAAATAGTGTAGTTATTGTGATGTTAATACATGTAAAGAAGGAGATTTTAACCAACTTCACACTCGCTGATGTCTGTTATGTAATAATCTACACAATCATTCTAAAAACATCAATTTTGAAAGTTTGAACTTTTATTTGGTATCAAAGTAGTCAAAATGACTGTTTTAACGTTTTTTCATCCCTATTTCATAATATCCCATAAGGCTGTTTCCACTAATATATTGAAGTTTACTTCTCGTGCACTGCAATGTGGTCTTTCACAAGAGCCAGTGCTTGGGCTTGCTCGTTCTACCATTTACATGTACATGTCCTCATTGTCAATATGCTAAAGAAATTCGATCTTCATAACCATTTATGTTTATGATGATCAAGTATTATACAAATCAGCATCTTCGTGTAGTTGATATAATTGATGTCTATCACATTAAAAACTGTATATCATCAATTAAATTGTGCATGAATGAGAACAAACCTGCTTGAAATTTAAAAAACATTCAGAAGAAGAAGAAGAAGAAGGCTATCATAATATCATATTGGTCAGTGCGCGAGACCTGCAGGTGTAGAAGGGGCAGTTATGAGCATAGAGACACCTGAATCGAAATTTCGAAAAAACTATTTGATTTTGCTGTCTAATTTGATTCAGAACTTTCTATGTCAGACGGAATTTATCATATAATACGCAACATGTGTTTGGAAATAAGAAGAATGAGTAAAATCAGAAACCTTGGGCCTGTATCAACTAAAACGGCAGCTGTGTTGGTTAATTCCTTTGTATTTTCAAAATCGGATTTTTGTCACTTACTTTGGGCTGGAACACTGCAGGAAAACAAGAAAACTTCCATTGATGCTGCAAGGCTTGTTTCGTAGAAAAACAGAAATCAGAATGTATTGCTTCTCTCCTGCAGACTTTCTACTGGTTGCCAGTTGGAAAAAGAATATTTTACAAACACACACTTTTTTGTCATAAATAATGAATAAATGAGAAAGTCCTTCCGTTTGATCGATTTTTAACACCATATTATGTGCCATCTCGCCACTTACGATCGTCTCTTGACACAATCAGATTAAGGTAACCAAAAATGAATTATAAAACTGTAGGTGAAAGAACTTTCATGATTTTTTTGGTTCTAAGCTGTGGAACAGTCTTCCGTAGAATTTAGGAGGTTGAAGATATACATGTAAATAAATTTAAGGGCCAGGTCAAGATACATTTTTTAACCATCTCAAAATAAAAACAATTGGGGACTACGAATATGAAGGGGAATGCAGGACAAGAATATGAAGGACGAGTATGCAGGACAAGAGTGCGTATAATAATGTGTAGGTCTGTGTGTGTGCGTGAGTGTGTGTGTATCTGTGTGAGTGTGTAAGCTGTGGACATGTGTCTGTGTATGTGTGTATGCGTGCTTACATAATTATTTATTCATTTTTTTTAAGGGGGGGGGGGGGCAGGTCCTGAAATTTGGATTTTGCTCAAAAAATGCGATTTTGGGTTTT
>JBCEWB010133483.1:0-11147 GCA_039654565.1 Peronia peronii | reverse complement strand
CCTTTCTTCCGCCCCCCCCCCCCCCCCCCCCCGGCAATTCTCTTTTCTGCAATTATGACAACCTGTTTCCTGTTTGATTTGACTGATGTTGTTTGCTGATGTTGTTGTTGCTGCCGTTATTTGTAGGATGAGGACGGCCAGGCCAGAAGACGACGACGCCGACGACAACGAGCTCACGGGGCAGACAGTGCGCACAGCTACTACAGTGTAGTGAGCGCAGGCGGTACTCGGCACGTCAGACGAAAGAAGAAACGGGCGGACGGCACATACAGCGCTAGCGAATCTTACCACAGGTAAAGAAGAGGGACTGACTAGGCCACAGATAGTAGAATAACTCCAATGAGCCATTGTTTCAGCCAGCTAGGTTGCTTTCCTATGACAAGTCTGTCTGGCTGTCTGATTGTCTGTCTGTTAATCAGTCTGTCAGTCCGTCAGTCAGTTCGTCCATCAGTCCATCCGCCCATATATCCATCCATCCATCCGTCTATCCATCCATCTATCCATCTACCCATCCTTCCGTCCATCTACCCATCCATCCATCCATCCATCCATCCATTCAGCCATCCATCCATCCATCCACTCATCCATTCATTCATCTAACAAGACTATATCACATATTTCGTCCAGTTCCGACAGTGAGATGGAGGGCGGAGGGCTGCACAAGAAGAAGAAAAAGAAGAAGAAGCGACGAGAACACGGGAGTGACAGTGAGTACAGCTACTACAGTGAGGAGAGTGAGGGAGGAACTAAGAGACGGATGAGGAAGAAGAGGATCCGAGATGCTCAGGGAAAAGTTATCGGCCATGCTAAGGCTGAACTCTATACTAGTGGTGAGTGACGCACTCACGAGTGAACAGAGCTACAATAATCTCCTTTCACAAATATCCATAGAAATTCTTTATTCGTTTACCTGTGATTTATTCATGGGTTCATTCATTTTATTTTATCTATATATTTATTCATGTTTTATGTATTTATTTATTTATTCATTCATTTATTTATCATGTTGTCTATTTGTCTACTTTTTCTATTTATAATTTATCCATTTATCTAATTTCTTTATCGGGATAAAATGCATTTGTCTATTTATCTATTCAGTTATTTATTTTGAAATTTTAAAAATTTTATGTTATTTATTTATTTAATTATTAGTGTTATTATTTATTTATTCATTTATTAATATTTATTTATTTATTTATTTATTATCTATCTATTATTTGTTTTGTATGCTCATTTATTTTTTTTAAAATTTATTTCTTCATAACTAATTTACATTGTTGTGCTAATGTTATTAACTTAATTTAATTGCTATTGTCTACATTTTTCATTGTCCATTTGTTGATTAATGTCACAGATTTGATTTCGTTGTTGATGGTGTTGGTGTTATTTGTTATATGTATATTACTAAAGTTCTGTCCTAAATCGCGCTTTAAGAGGCTGTGCATCCTTCATTACAAGCATCTCATTTACAATACAATATTATTTTACATTTCAGATTCAGATTCGGAAACGTAAGTAAACTGTTAATGTTTGTGTCAAATAACTGAATTGATTGAATCGGTCATCATTGTCATTTTTATCATTTTATAAAATATAATAACACTGTCTTACCGGCAACTTACTAAACAATTCATTTTTATCGTTATTGTCTCAGCTAGGATCTTTATGGACCTATTATCTTTATCTCTGTCTGTGTTTTGAAAAGCTCTGATTTATAAAGTTGATATCATTACTATACAAAAAAAAAAAAAACAACTCTTATCCTTCTGTCTGCTTGATTCTGTCTCACTGCCGTTACACTCTTTTTGTTTTTTGTTCGTGTGTAACTACTTATTTGCTTTTTCAAAAAATTATTTCACAGTCGTTTTCCATCTTTCTTTCTTTCTCTTTTTGCTCCCTCGATTCTTCTGGGGGTTTTTTGTTGTTGTTGTTGTTTTTTTTTTCTTTCTTACTTCCAATTTGTTTTAATTTTCTCTTTCCATTTTTTCTGTTTTTTTTTCCTACGTTCATTTCAGTTCCCTGTTCTCTCTCTCTGTATCCTTCTCTCTCTCTCTCTTCCTTCTCTCTCTCCTTCACCTCACATTATTTTCATGAGATCAAACACGTACAGCCATATTTGAAAAAATCCTCCAAAATTATCTAAGATATCATACACTTCAAATATACCTCATATTCACTGTGATTGTGATCTGTTTCTCAAGCTATGTCCACTTTACATTTGCATACTATGAACAGATATCATTCCACTTAAAACTAGTACATTTACATAAAGACAGGAATAAATCCAGTGCCCACTGTATTTTGTTCAGTGCCTATACGGAAATCTCCGATGGCAAAGGTGGGAAAATCCGGGTGAAAAAGGAAAAACCCGGTAAAGGAAAACGAGGCGCCAAGAAAGGAGCGGCAGTTCCCGAGTTTAGCGACGCCAGCACCGACTCGGACGCCGTTGACTTAGCAAACATGACAGAAGAGGAAAAGAAGAAATATTTCGAGGAGAAAGCCAAAAGGAAGGCGGAACGAGAGAAGAAACGAAGGGAGAAATATGGAGACAAATACGACGAGATGATGGCTGCCCATGAGAAGTGTGTACCATCTCCACTCTGGTTTTTTGGTGTGGCTTAACTATGGTGCACTGATATATAACCAGTGGCGTTTCACGTAACACGGAGTGTTTTTTTCTACCTGTGAAACCCTTAACCCTTATAAATCAGTATATACTACAGATTCTTGTCATAGCCTAGGAACCATTCCTTAATTTTATTCTTAGATCTCCTTATTGTCCAGACAATCAGTGCCTTGTATATAATTTGAAGCTGGTTCCCAAAAGTGTCAAAGGGTCAATGATATATATAATTATTGTGTAAATAGGTCACTAGTTTTCATTCTCTGATCCCTTTTAGTTCACATTATCAATGATTTATCATAAAACGTGGAAATTATTAGTTCACTTATTATTTATGATAAAACTACATATTTGGAAACAATTCCAAACCTTTGATTTACTGATCCTTTGTATTTCATGCAGCTAGTGGTATTGAACCCATTTTCCAGCTATAGTTCCCAACCACTTATAGACCTCATGACTGCTGGCGTTGTGCAGAACCTACAGCCCTTATTTACCTTTGACTTCCCGCTTGCTTCATAACCCCTCTTACCATAATTTTCCATGTGATGTGAAAATCATCCTCAAACTTTAAATCTCTGATTGTTCATTCCCCATTTAATCACAGATTTAGCATATTTTCTGGAACTATTTTCTGTTTTCTCTTAACTTATACAGCTCATATTGCCAGTGACATCAAACACATAATCTAAAAGCAGTTTCGTATATTTGACTCCTTAGTTCCACTCAGTTCATCTGGATAGTGACATCACATATAATCTGGAGACGATTTCCTAAATTTGATTTCCATAGTGACTGTATAGCCCAGTGGCAGCAAATAAAATCTAGAAGCCATCTCGTAATTCTGGATTCATATGGCTCACGGTCTTCCATTGATATTATAATCTAGGCTCTAACCGACACTACCAACTGTGTTTTGTTTGTCAAATACACCGAGAATCCTCTGATAAGAAACCATAACAAGATCTTCTGTTTGCTTTCATTCTATATATGTCTCACGGCCAATCAAAATGAAACGTAAGTCACTGGGCTAGAATTGAGAAATCGGGCTTTGAATGTGACGAGGGGGGTCAGACATCGAATTTTTTTTTTTATTCCTGAAATCGAAATTCATTTGTGAACAAAACAATATAAATCTTACCCTCGATTTATTAATGTTTCTTCCTTAAATCGGGTTTTTGTGAAGCTAGGTATGTAGATTTATGCGTTCGACCTTTCATTTGAACTCGATTTTCTCGGAATTTCGGTCATTGCTGGGGGATCCCCCCTTGTATCTTTAAACTGCAGTATCTCCGGCTAAAATAAAGCTAGCTCAGAACTTTTTCACTATCTGAAAGGGTATGAAATAAGCTTTTACTTGTTACCGAAAACCCTATATGGTGAAAAATCGACATACGACTCATTTTGACTGGCTGCGAGACATGTGAATCTTTCACCAACCATATCGTGTAACAGCCCTCCATGTCTTTTAGTTAACAAAAAGTTATAGGCTTCCTGATGTGTCCATGTTTCTGAGTTTAAATCTCTGTTGTAATAAAAACAGATCATACATGTTTGATCAAACTCATGTTTGATTAATTTGTACATTTCTGACCACAAAACTTTTTTCTTATTTAATACGCCTTGATTCAAGACCTGTGCTTCTTTACCAGAAAATCTCATTAACGCTCTCACAGCCAGAGGATTAATCCATATCGTTCTTGAGATTTTGTAATACCATATAGCAAGAATAGCAGTAACTCTTATCTCAGAGCTTGACATAACATCGCATAAACCGGTGTGAAATTCCTGGTTGTCAAACGATTACACTGTACACTTGTATCAGTCTTTCTGCTCCTAATTCTGTTTGCTATCACTTTATTGTATGTTGTACACTTTTCGTTTGATCCATTCACGGCATAATATTATTTTCCTGTGTTCATTCACTTATGCTTACAAGTTGTCACTCGATTAACCACTAAAGACATTATAAATTTATGATTTTCGTACGAGATGCCGTTATGCACTAATTTTTTCCTTACCCATTCACAATGCAGTGTTTCATTGTGTTGCCCATTCTTATACATAAATACAGGGTGGTGCAAAAGTAGGTATACATTTATTAAAAAAGAAAACATGTACAATACTCATTGCATCTATTATACAAACAAATCAATTTTGTATATGCATGTAAAAGAATTATTCTCGTTATGATAAAATGTATTATTGTGATTAATGTCATTGAAAATACAAAAAATTAGGCCAATTAATGTAATATGTTAGCAACTTCAATAAATTAAGATTTACCACATTGATGTGATACAAACTGATACCTGATTTTGCATCCCCGTGTATATTAATCATCACTGGGGATTTCTGTGATGATACAGTAGGTCATTCTACCCATATTTCCTGACCCGTTTACAATATATCACTTCAGTGTTTTTGCCCACAGTTATTATTACTATTTATAAGCTATGAATTTATTGCTCACTAAGCATGTCTGTGATCACCTAATATTGTCATTCTAGACCTTTACCCTGCTTTTTTTCACAATATGCTACTGTGTTGCCCTCTGATCATATTTACATATTATGAACAGACTAATCACCATATCAATGTATATATTTTTCACATCTTCCTACATATAAACACCTACGTTTTTGTGCGAATACACCTTTCAAAATCTATAATAATGAAAAAGAGAGATGGGTTAAGAGAGTTCAACCGCTAAGTGATGATGTTGGCATCTTTCTGAATAAAGGGCAAAGATATGTTATGTTGGCATCTCTCTGAATAAATGGCAAAGATGTTTTATGTTGGCATCTCTCTGAATAAAGGGCAAAGATGTGTTGGCATCTCTCTGAATAAAGGGCAAAGATGTGTTATGTTGGCATCTCTCTGAACAAAGGACAAAGATGTGTTAATCTACCCAATGGTCTCTGGATTTCAAATAAAACGCATGTTTACAGTCTATACTGTGCTATGGCTCCTTCAGCCAGCAATTAATGGTTTTATTTAAACAATCAAAGAGAGAAAAGATTTGTAAATCATTTTGAAACCAAAACAAATGCTTATAGAAATTTGAAATAACGAGCAGTTATTTATACCAGGTAAAAACATAAACTAGATCCCTATGCAGATATTTCCCCTGGGTTTGCTATGACTGAGAATGATGTCATTTAAATGTTTGATCTTGTAAATTTCGTAATTTTTCTTACGAAACTATCAGATTCATATATCTTTATAAATAACAGATGTTTTTGCTGAGTTCTCAACTGATGAAAGTGTGAATCAAAGTTTTCTTCATTTTTTAATATTATTTTGCATCCGTAATGGCACAAAATTTTTGTCCAGTTTTGTTGTTGTTGTCGTTGTTGTTTCTCTCTTTAAGAAACATTTATTGTCCAATCTATGTTTTCCCCAGGAAAAAGAAGGAGAAAAAAGAGGCGAAAGAGGCAGAGAGGAGAAGGATTGAGGGAGGCGAAGGCGGAGCCGGGGGAGGGGCGGGAGGGTAAGTCTGATGTCTGTGTGTCTGTGTAAGTCTCTCAGATGGAAGGGAAATAAAACTTTGGAAACAAAAGTCAAGAAAACATCGAAGTGGGCAGAAGGGAATCGGGGACAAATATGGAGGCAAATACGATTAGAATTGGCTATCCTTGATAACTATATCATCTTCGTCCATGTACAAACGTCATTTCTCTCCTTTATTTTAAGATTTGCAGTTTCTATTGTTGTTGCGTTTTCTAACATAATAAATTGCAGTTCTTTTTACGAGGGCTTAATAGAATTGCCATCATTGTGAAGAAAATAGATTACCTATTCATTGGGTCTAATTCGTGCATGTTACAAACATAGTTGACATCAGGGTAATGACCACAATCATCTTAAGAACAAAACGTAAAAGTTTTCAAATATTTTTTTAATATAATAAATGTATAAATAGTTGTAAGGATAGCTTCATTTCATCATGAACTCAATCAAGAATTCCAGACTAGAGAGGAAAAGAATAAAGACATCACCTGAGAGGTATTTGATCAAGCACCAAGGCAGAAAACGTGGACGGCAAGAACAGGAGCAACTTAACGAAACGACTTCAGTAAATAAATTCGCTCTGACAGAGCGTAAATACTCACAGTTACCGACTGTTCTGATTTAATCAGTGTTGAAAATCACCCATTGTTCTTAGTTCTATCATAGATCGATCTATGGTCCTATTCTAGTCAATGTTTTCCTGTCCTTGTCAGGCGCGGGAAGAAGGGGAGACTAGGCAAAGATGGGCATGAAGCAGACAGCGAGAGTGACTACGGTAGGTCGAAGTTATCGTTACTGTCTACGCTTTCGTTGATATCATTTCGATTCATTTACGAGACGTTTGTTTATTTTCGTTTATATATTACTTTCTCCTTTCTCTTTATATATATTAATCTATTCAATTGTCAACACCATTATCACACAATCATCGATATAATCATCTTTAACAGTGTCTACGTTCGCGGTTATTGCATGCATCATTATCATCATCATCGTAATCTTTCTTTTCATCGTGAAGACATTTACATTTATCATTCATCTCATGGAAAGCATCACTCTCTGGCTGTTGTTCCTATATTCTGTAACAAACGAATGACGTCCTGGAAGGGATATTCCTGAAAAAAAAAAACAGAATTTGAACAACAATTGACTACGATTTAGATTATCTCTGTATATTTTCCTGCTATTATCCTTCCCAGACTTACTATACTTCTCTGGGCTTGTTTTCAACGTATTAACCCCTGGTTTCTGTCCAGTAGATTGCACGCACATGTATAAGACACATATATAGTCACACTCATGGAACTCAAACGTTTGTTTTCGTAGACAAATCATATACAATAAACTTAATGCTCTCTTACTTTTATATATATTTAGATAGAAAATATTCTCAACCTCAGACTTTTTTCAACGTTTGTATTTAGAAAACGCAATTCTTATAAATTTAGAACCGATCTTACAATGCAGTAAACCACGATTTGTCACACAGACTGGACAATATTATTTTCAATGGTTTTTCTTTATCTCTCTCTCAAAATCGTCACTTTTTTTAAAGATCATGCTTCAAAATCCTGGAGGTCTACAGTACTACGACATCAGCTGCCGAATTTGTTTATGGCGTTTTTGTTATTTGTTGATCCTAAACTGTTGGTCCATTAAATCTGTCAGGTTGAACTGTTTCGTATCGTTCAGAAAACGCAATATAGCATTTGTAAAGTCAGATATTAAATCGAAAATATCTTGACAACATAGTTTGGCATTCTCATGATCTATATTCGAATAGATCTAGCGCTTGGAAGTTTTGCCATAAGTGTCCGCATTATATTCATCTGCTCTTTCGTGCGGCATAGATTTTCTTTCATAATGTAATAAAGGCCGAACACTTTACTCAACGCGTCCAACGTTCGAATTTTTCCATGAAGTCTCGCCATCAGCTCATCACTGAGGTACTGAAAACCTTATTCCCTCTAGAACTGCCGTAAACATGACACAGTACACAGACCTCTGTTTCTTTGCACCCGAGATCAAATCTACATCCGCATTGCTCGGTACATTATTCCCTTCTTTGTGTCTAGGAACGAACTCGTATCACAGCGAACAATGAAAATCTGAAGTTGTCAGCTATGATGTTAAATATGATTTGATATACGTTTTATCCGAACCAAGTCGCTGTGGAAATGAGTTTTAAGTTTCTACGATTCACGAATCCATTGTTCTCATGACTTCTTGTTTTAAAAATTTGTATTACATCATTGATAGGTAAACCAGAAATAAATTCATATCAGATCTATGGGCCATGGGTAGAGGCACTTCAACAGAGGAATTCCATACCAAGTCAGGATCTTGCTATAGATGAAAGAACATCCGGCATTTTCAAAGGGAATAGTGTCCCAGCGATGAATATGTTTTGTTTGTCTTGGTCTGAAAATCACATTGCCATATTTTTCACCATACTGTAGGCTTATACTCCATGAGCATTTAACTGTTTCATTTTTAAGATTTGAGAGTGGAAATTTTAAGACCAGATACAAAACGTAGGTGTTACTCCACTGTGAGTTACAGAAGTGTTTGTAATGATTTCATAGTTAATTAGTTAGTCAAATATTTCATTACTTTCAGTCTGAAGTATCAAACCAGCCTTGCTTTCAAAGGCTGAGCATAATATAATAATGTGCACCCGTTAACACGTGGATGTTGTCAGCACAGAGCACAGCACATTTCCCAGCAAATGTCTTTCACTAACCCCAACATCTACAGAGCGTCACGCCTCACACACTGTTGACTGTCTGCCTAGCTGTTCAGTTCTTCTGTGTGACTCACTGCATGCACCACCTCACCAGACCTCTTCGGAAATCTTGGCAATCAGAAGAGTTGCCATAGACCAGACAGAACTCAACGAGTCCTTATAACCATCCTGAATTTTACACTAGAGAGAAAATAGTTTAGAAAGTAGAGAGAATGTTTAGTGCACTTCTCTTTGGCGGTATATACATAGATACCCTTTATCGAACTGCTTCTTTTTCATTTGCTTGTTTATTTGTTTTTCATTCGAAATGTGCTCCACATC
Source organism: Peronia peronii (assembly GCA_039654565.1). Taxonomy (NCBI): domain Eukaryota; kingdom Metazoa; phylum Mollusca; class Gastropoda; order Systellommatophora; family Onchidiidae; genus Peronia; species Peronia peronii. The sequence continues at coordinate 1,944 of JBCEWB010133483.1, read as the reverse complement.
GGACGTTTGTTTTTTAATGGAAATGAGACAATTTCCCCACATAAGATTCGGACAAAGATTTAATGTCGTTTTCGAAAAGGTCTGTAAAATATAGGTTTGTTCCATTTGCACTCAGGTTTAGTGGCTAACATGACACATAGATTATTTTTCTGGTGACCCAGAGATTTTCTGTACCTCTGATATGCAGTGAGAGATGGATTCTGACCTGTCAACCCTTCCCCTCATTCACATACTGATAATGTTTCCTATATCTTTATCATACCCAGCAGTGGATTATTATATTATCGAGTGAAATCATAAATATCGGTGTGTAAAGATCATAAATTTTATCTTGCAACTTCAGAAATTTCCAATGGAAATCTTTTTTAACAGTCTTTTTTATCTTTGCAAGACAAAGAGGGTGTTGAATAAGCATGGTGCAGAAGAAAAAAAGAACTTTTCTTCTTGTCATTGAAATATGCGAGGTAGAGAGACAAATGGACTTTCTCATAAAACCTGTTCTAATGAAGGTGCCTTTAAATTTTGGCTCACCTTGACTCAGAAGAACTGAGAATCAGACAGCAAAGTGTATAAGCTTAGTGTCGATGTCCTGTACTAATTTCCATGATGAATTGTGTTTGCATTTTTCTCTAATCTTAAAGCTCGTTGTCCTTGTATCAGTCACAGTAAAGCATTTGAGTAGTAGTAAAAGAATAACAGCCGTTTGAACCAGTTGTATCGCTGCTTCAGAAATGGTGGAATCGGCATTGTAGCTTTAATTGATTTATACAATGATTCTGTTTCTAACAGTATTTCCTTAATGGGCTTGCTGAAATGCAAAAAAGGTCGATTCTACCTCGCAGACACAAATAGGAAGAAAATTTTATAACGTGTTCCTTCAGATGTTTTTGACTAGTTAAAATATGAATGTCTCGATTGTTTTTAGCGCCCACCATTCTAATACCCGCCCCTGAAAGACACCTATAACATCGTGTTCTGTTCTGTGTGGTTCTTTTCCAGAGATAGACCCAATCAGTGGAAGAAAGAAGAGGAAAACAAAGAAACACGCGGACGGGGAATACGAATATGTAAGACTTCCATCAGGGTTTTTTTTTCTTCTTCTTGGTTCCCGTATCATTAATTATAACCATTATAATTATCATCATTATGTTACAGAAATGTCTTAAAGTTTAACTCTTTCACTGCCACATCCTTCACCAGTAGAACACTTAAATCTAATTTGCCAATATTTAAGGAGGGGGGGAGGGGGGGGGGCGGGTCCTGAAAATAAGGTGTTGGGACTAAAAATATCAAAAATGGAGTTTTGCTATTTTCACACGCTTTGAACTCTTCTCATGCCAGAAAAACAACGGATGGGGCGGAAACATATGCTTTATGCCCCAAAACGGCACCAACACGGCACCACTAAATTACAGTATAGAGAGATTATGAAAATTCAATTGCGATTTTCTCAATATGTGTGACTTCTTCACTTTTTTCCTTAAGGCTTTTTTTATTTCTCAACCAATTGCCTTCAAATTTGGAATATACAACCGTCATACAATATGTTTTAATAAAATGCATTGCTTTTTCTGAATTTCATTTCAGTTTTTGAAGGAAATTGGATATTTGGTGGTAAATTGCGAAAAATTTAAAACCGTCAATATACATATTTCAAAAATTTATTTAAAAAATATTCTGTTATATAAACATAGGCAAATGCATTTTATCGTTTACATAGAGTTATATTATTCATGTGCAAAATTACACACTATTCTATTCAATACTCTATGAGCCTTAGGCTTTTGAAAATAGTTAATTTCAAAACACAAAATCCAATATGGCGGCGTTGTCATGGCAACTGGATGTAAAACAAAAATTTTTTCCACACTTTTCCTCTAATTTCGACATACTGAATCTGAATTTGAAGCGTAAAAAATCCCTAGTTCAAACTTTCGAAAAATT
>JBCEWB010133472.1:0-11147 GCA_039654565.1 Peronia peronii | reverse complement strand
GGGTGGAGTTAGGGGAGGGATTAGAGAAAGACATTGGTCAGCAAGGTGGTCAATCTGGGCCTGCACTGTGTCACTCCGAAGCCAATGCGGAGTCTCTATAGTCAGAACAAACACCCTGAAGCTAAGTACAAGTGCCGAGCTCCAGATTGACAAGCCCAGCAAGGCGCGCCGCAGGGCGTTGTAGCCTTTAGGCCGGGTCACAGTTCTAGAGTTTAAATAATCACTGGCAAGGCAGGCAAATGAGTACAGTCAAGTCCGCTTAAATCGAATTTGCCGGGACCACCCTAATGGGTTCGATTTATGAGTGTTCGTCTTCTGTTTTTTTCTAACAAGGGAAACATCCGCGCCGCAGTCTCCTTTGTTTTCTGCATTGGGTGGAAAGCACGTGAAGAGAACAAAAGTTGATTTTTACCTTTGTGGCAGCGCTGACCGGTTCGATTTAAAGGAAAATCACGGCGATGGCTTTGAATTATGCGAGACTATATGTGATGCATTTAATGGGCACAAAGAGGAAAAAAATCTATTGTTTCGTTTTTATTTGAATTATCAGAAATTCGGATTATCAAAATTCAGTTTGAGTGGACTCGACTGTATTTTTTAAACACAGAAATTTGTAAAAGTTTATTTTGGGTAATTTATTCATTCATCTGTCAGCTATTACTTCCATCACTTTTTTGTTGCTAATACCGCCAAGTTAAGCACCCGCAGGAGGTTGAAAGATGTAAAGATAACATAACCTATCTTGTTGCTCGTACATAAGCACAGCCACATACAAACACACAAGTCTCTCACCCTCCAGTGTCTCTGTATGATCTTGTTGGACTACTTCCTGCATTTGAGGCATTTGAACGGGCTGTTAACCTTGGCGGTGATTCCTGTGAGCTGAGCATCATCTGCCTCTGTTTGGCTTTCAGTTCTCCCATGCTGCCTTTGGTGGCATTAATCTCCAGCACATACTGTTTTCTCTCATCATTGGCTTTATGGTAGGCCTACTCTCAAACACAAGGAAATTCATTAACAAGAACTGTACATAACTCCTACTTAAGGAAATCAGAAAGACTCACCGCCAAAGTTAGTGCAGGAGAAAATCTGTGATAAAATGGTGATAAACAAAAGCATGAAATCAGCTGTAAAGTTTATTTTAAAGTTATCAATATACCTTGGACTCTATACTGAGGCAGATATTTATACTTCAGGTCAAGGAATGAACGATTTCATCACACACACTACTCAATATCTTTTACAGAATGATGTCAACATCTTTGTTCTTCATTCCCTGATCTTTCACTTCTTCAGATAAAAGAAAAAAATAAAATTAGTGCAAAAATCATTTTCTTTTGCCTAACAGAGGGTGACTGTTTAATGATCTACAATGTTGGTCAATGTAAATTAAGATTATTGAGAGGCAAATGTCCCTGACCTTCGATTCCTGGTCCAGCCTCCACTCTAAGTCCCGTAGCTGGCTAAACAAACTATGCTTTTCTCTTTCCAGGGCCTTCACCATCTGAGGACTCGCCTGGTGATAAAAGAACAGAGAGCAGAGCACATAATCATTCACTGAGTTTCAACTCACATCCCATTTTCCTAGGCTGAAATTCTAAAAGATTTTGAGCTGATAACAAAACATTTGAACTGGTAAAGTACATGTAATATTATATTTTCTGTCTGATATTTTTTATTATCATTCAGTCCATCTAAAATGGTCAAAACCTATCATAATTTGTCTTACATTTGGCCATCAAGCATGACTCATAAAATTACTTAGAAGCCTTTGCCAGTTCTGTAGAAAAGTTCCCCACTCCCCCCACTCCTCTCCTCTCCCCCACTCCCCCCCCCCCCCCCAAATCAGATTTAAAATTGAACCATAATATTTTTTAAGAATACTTTGCCAAACAAAAATACAAAATCACCAGCTGAAATTAAAAGAAGAAAAAGCAACATGTTGCTGAAACTTCTTACATCAGACAGGTCATCAAATGCTCTGTTGTCCCGTGGGGATTTGCCAGCTGAAATACACAAAACAAACAACATTTACAGTTTAAGGGAGGGGGGAGGGTCCTGGAAGTCATTTTTGAAACCGCTGGGGGGAGATGATTTTAACCATTACCATCGAATTCGCCATGGTCAAATTAGAGGAAAACAATCTAAAAAAATTCGAAATCACTTATGGTTGCCATCTTGGATTTTACTACTCAATATTGCGCAACTTTACTATAAATAAACTTCTACATTTTTCAACCAATTTGCTTGAAAGTTTGCATACATATTTTTTAGTTCTACATCTAAAAATTATGAGAGAGAATTTTTGATAGTTGGCTTAGTTTTTTTTTCAGAAATTTTTTAAATTGGTATGTAAAAAAAAATCATGGATTTTGTGAAAATTTGACCCTAAAATCTCAAATTTCTCAAAAATTTAAACTGTTATCAAAAATCCCTTCTGATCATCTTTTTGTGTTGTTTTTTTCTATGTTCATGTCAAATTTCATAGCAATTGCTCCATAAATAAAAAAGGTAGATCGCGTATTTGTGCTAAAAAAGAGCATTTTGAGAAAAACGCATATAAAGTTTTTTAAAAAACAGCTGTAAAGAGCTTTCGATCAGACTTTCAACCCCAAAACATGTTTATTTCTCATACTAAACCTCTTTCCATGATTTCTATGTCTTTTTTTTTTGCCTTTTCCTGTGCCCCTATTCCCATTTTGCCTCCATTTTCGATTCCCTACCCCCATCAGCAAAAGGGCTTCTGTGGAGTCCAGAGAAGGCTATATATGGCAGCCATGTCTTCCTCTGTCAAAACCAAGAGCGTATTTACCCTTCCTGTGACAGATAACCCACTACTGCCCTCTGAAACAGCAGAAACATGGTATATTTCACCCTCATTAGGCCGAAGGAAGTCTATTTCAGAGGCCCAGATGAACATTTTCACTAATATTCAGTGTGGTCAGTGCCTCAGATGGTCAGTCAGTGTCCACCCCTGGCACTGGAGCTCCCGATATTAGTGAAGGAGATCGTAATCAAGTCTTCTATATGCAATTTGCCCATAGCCAGCAAAATAGTGATGATCTATTACTGAATAAAGAGCCCACATGAGCAAGAGCCTGGATGGCAAAGGGGCCGGTCAATCTTTGCTTGACCACCCTCCCCATATCTTAGAATGGACATATCAACTTTTTAATATCATTCTAGATTCAGCAGAGACCGAACTTTTAAAAGAAAAAAAAAACCTAAAATCAAATATTTTGAGCAAAAACCCAATTTCAGGACCCCCCCCCCCCCCTCCCCCTAATGCAATAAAGATGTGATGTAAGTGTTATCACTGGTTTCATCATTGAGATATACAGAATGATCCACATGTAAGATTATAATCTGCCTTCCACAAAAAATGTTTGATTATTTCTAACCTATCTGAAATGGAGTCTATTCTCTAAATTAGAATAAATGTCTTATGTGATGTGCATGAATAAATTTTGCACTATTAAGTAAAAAACTAATTTTCACTATTAAAATAATCATGTTTTTTCTTTCAAATTTCATCTTCTTGATACATCCAGGATATAGTTTCATAATTGTATAGAATGTAATTGTGATTCTTTGGGGAACAATCAATCATATTGACTACTCAAAAATACAACAATCATCTCACCACTCTCACATACCTTCTTTCAGATTCCTTTTGGCCTCCTCCACTTTCTCCTGAAGCAAGAGAATTTGCTTTTCCAGCTGCTGATTCATTTCTGTCTGTGTCTCATATCTCGTCTTCCACTCATTCCCTACAGACACCATAATGCACCTGTTACACTAATGTATCTCCTCTACAACAGGAGTGGGCAAACTTCATAAACCAAGGATTGTTTTATGCACCTCTGACTATTGGTGGGCCACATACTTAACAACTGGACATAAAAAGTGACAGACAGGGATAAATAAATTTTAAGAAACCTACTGTTCAATTATATTTAATAGACATCTTTTCAGACTCAGAAATCTGGCCTGACCAATTTCATGAACAGATGTGAATAATATACATGTTGCAATACAGTATAATGTGGTTTTAATGGGAAAACAAAAATAAGCATATATTTTACTTTGGTGGAAACATTATTTAGCTACAACTCTCCTGTGCCTCAATATTCATGTTCACTCTTCTGATGGTCAGTACAACCCAATGTTCTTACAGAGGCTCCTTTGATATCTGAATCATTATATTCAGTATCATGTGGCACATTTCATAATGTCATGATTTCCTTACAAAAATGTAGTAGTGCCATTGTGTTCATTGGCTACATAAACCTCCTTGGCATGCCACAATACAGGCCATCATTTGCTCACTCCTGCTGTGCCAATACTGAATGTTAGAGTGTAAGCTAGACTAACCAAACTAGTTCTCATTCTCTATACCAACCATGAGTACAGGACACTACTTGGTCCATCAGTTGAACTAACTACTTAAAACTCTTTGTTTGTGATATGCTGTTAATAAGAATGAACTTTCTTGTGCTGCCTCTTCACATAGATTAGTCTCTTCGTCAAGCAGCTATGCCTTCTACCACAGTAGTATACATGATTCTTATATTCACTAATAAACTTACGTCTCTGTTGTACTGTTCATAATCTTATGTCTATGAAGCATGTTACAGTTATACCTTCCGCTATTTATGCATATTATATATTCCAAATTAAGCATTATAAACAGCAACTTTTCACACATCCTGAATAACCTAGTGCGCTCTGTAATGCATGTTCTATGTAAAGAAATGAACTGGACTCATCATTGTAAGAACCAGCATTCACCAAATTAAAAAGTGAAAAAAGGAGTACAAAATTTCTCTGAAAAATTCAGATGAAGTAGCAAATAAAAAATTTTAAAATTCCCTTCCAATTCCAAACCAAAAGTTGCTGTACTAAACAAGCTAGCTTCCTTATACTGTATAAATACATAAACAAAGAAAAGGAAGAAGAAAAAGAATTCTAAAAGTGAAAAAAAGCACAAGAAAATCAAGCATTAAATCAACAGATCCTATTTGCGAGAAGATACAAGTGCCCTCATAGATGAAAGCAATAACAGCAACAGCTATGCTGATGTGAACGAACATACATGATCCAGATCTAATGTTAAATACCATGCTGAATATGAACAACAGACCAACAAAATAATATGATTACTAACTGACAGAAATTAACTCCACGAGTATCATTATTATCACTTTAATATTTTACTTCAGTTCTTATTATTTTTAATGCTATTACAAAACAAAATTATTTTTGGAAAGCTGAGAAACAGCATTCATCCAATGTAGATTATTTCAGCTGCACACAGTCAAATGCTTTTGCAATATTATTGTCACAAAAATTCGGTGATTAGGGGCATTGCTATTAAAAAAATCAATTTCACCATTTCTTAAGCAAAGACTGTTTTTGCAACACAGATCTGCTCACTGAGATACTAGGGCATGACAAAGAAGGGAAACTACTAACTAATATAACAACAGTGACAATCTTGAATTTTTATCCCATATCTTTTGCTTGCCTATAACTTTTATGATTTTTTGTCAACTGTTTCTGAAATTTGGCATGAAGCAACTAAGGGCATGAATACATTCTTTGTATGGAAGGATTCTGAAGTTCGTTTGTGTTATCTCTCATAATGGTTGAAACAACTTGATGATCCTTTCTGTGTTTATGTTTCATTAGTTTTCCTTATTCAAACAGCAATAAAACAAAAATGGGTAAAGATACTGCAGTTTTGTTCCATAGAAATGTTTTTCACACAATGACAAGGCAGCCTGGCAAATTATGGCCTATTCTGACATAAAGTAAATAAATTATAGGGATTGTTCTGCAGAAAAAAAATTTTTTTTGAGAAAATCAATGAAAAAACTGATTTTTTTCCTCAGTTTGAATACCAAAGTTAAGACAAAAAACATTAAACATCAAGGAGGCACTTCTCACTTTCTTTTCACTTGCTGACACATCTGTGTCTCATGTACAAATTTACAATGAAGCAAAATGGAAGTTTTTCAATTTTACCCTCAAATTGAAAATTTTGACATTTATTTGCCTGCACATGTCCTTATGCTGGAGTCAGATTATTGACATTTCACCACAACAATACTGTCAGCCTTCTTTCTGGATTCCTGATCTTTCCAAACTCAAGGCCAGTGCTTCTATTGTCTGTTTTGCTATGATGGTCATGCTATTTAAATTTCATGAAACAATGAAGTAATTAAGTTCTCTAATTCTATGTACATGTATACAGTATGTTAAATCCCCCCTGTCATTCACCGCTTGCTCATTATATACAAGATTGACACAGTATTAAGACTATGATGAAATCTGTTTTCATTCTTTAAGTGTTTAGAAATGGATCTAACAATCACAAACAAGAGAGAGTATCTAAATTGATATGTTTCAATTGAGATAAGCATGAAAGTTTGAGCATAAGTTGAGCTAGGTGAAGCATGAAGCAGATGCTAAAGAGTCAGCAAAACTACAATTCATTCATCAAGTCATTAGTCCACATCATTGTTACTCAAAAGTAGACAATTTCAGGAGAAAAAAAAAATTCTATCCTATGAGTGATTTGATTTTTTAACATAATAAAATCACCATGTCAGATGATATTTGGGGAAAAACATGGACTACATGCTCTAATAAAAATATAATTTTGAAAATTAAGAAAATTGGATGGGGGAAAAAAAGGCATGAATTGAGTGATGTAGCATTTTATGCTAGAGGTTTTTCTACTGCTGCATTTTACATCCAACTGAAGAAAGCAGAATGTACAGCATTTCACTTACTAAATGAGCATCAGCTAACACTGACAGCCATTCATATACTCTTTCCATCATAACTTTAAATAAAGCTGATTTTTATTTATGAGAATGCAGCAAACTAAAAAGAATGGTTACAGAAATCCTCTACAGTATAATAGTCAAACCAGTAACAGAAACAAGAGTGAAAATGTGGGAGTAAGCAGAGGAGGAGATATGGCACACAGGCAGTAAAATGTGAACCCATAACAAACCTGAAAATAAACAGTAAATGGTGATTATTAATCAGTGATTGTCACACAAAGCACACAAATTATAGCAATGCTGCTGATTTGACTTCATGTATACACAGGATATGAATTTTACTTAACAACAGATGAGCCTGAAAGATGCTGCTTTTATAGTTATTGTCAAAGCAAATGTAGCTTTTAGAGAAGTTGGTTATATGAGAATTCTTATATATATGTTTTGCTAACAGGGACAATATACTGATCAGTCATATAAGATATAAAAAAATATTTCAAAGATAAGGAAAGGGAGAACATCTATCAATATGATAAGTATAGAAGTCGTTCAGATATCTAAATCACACATTATTAAACTGTTTTCAGCAAACCAATGTCACTTCTCCTAGATAAATATTTAAGGAAATTTCAGCAATTATAAAGTATCGATCCAGTTAAAAAAAAAAAAAAATTCAGAAAGTTAAACTATCAGAAGGTTAAGAAGTCAATACATGTCATACAACAGAATTCACTTTTTGCAATTGTGTGACTGCATCTATTCCAATGAATAGCAAATGGATTATCTCAAATGTGACATATTAAAATGGATCTGTGAACAGGGTCTCTATAACAGCAAACAAATGTCAGTGTTGAACAAATTGACCATACCATCCGGTGATTCCCTAAGCTCATTAATCAATTCATTAGCTGGAAGGAATCATTATGACAAGCACTAATTAATTCATGCAAACAGGTGTTCTATCTAGCTGCAGAAATAACAAAAGGTATCTGGCAAAAAAACAAAAACAACAGCAACAAAAAATGCTAAAATGAAACACTGGAGATCATATTTGTAAGCCTGAGATGCACATGAATGCATGTTTGTTTCAAGAGAGAGGACAGAGTAATGAAATCTGAAGCATTCAAAATTCATAATATCATGGTGAATCTACACTCTGCATCTGTTGCCAATTTAAATATGTAATAAAAATGAGAATCAGTATGCAGAAGAAGACTAGCATACATTAAACAGGAATGATAGAGGTGAGAAAAGCTGTTTCTTTAAAAAGACATTAAAAATAAAATAATGTCAATGAATAAAATGTTGCTTCAAAGTATGGAGAAACACTTAAAAGTAAATAAACAGGATCCTGGACGAGCCAAGGGATGGTTACCTTCATTTTCAATTGTGTCATAGCGTTTTTCTAATTCATCAATTGTCGCTTTCAACTCAGCAGATGACTGATCAAGCATTTCTCTGGAGAGAAAAAAAAAAAAGAAAGAAAGGTAAAAGCAGTTTAACACAACATATTACACTGGAAGTTGACATGAAGAAATTTTAACATGTTGATATTACAGTGAAGAATGAAGGTGATCTAATCTAATTATATTAATTTTGTCAAAGGCACAAATTTTTTACTGCTGATGTTGATTTTAATTCTTCTTCTATTCAGTTACTTTGAATTAAATTCTAACTTCAAGTAAATGCTCAAATATCACAACAGCAGGAAATCACATTCTCTTCCTTTTCTTCAAAGTCAAAAGTGTTGAAGAAAACTGTGACTGCCAGTCACAACCATGAGAAAAGTGTCATAAGAAAAAAGCCATAAGAAACTAGAATGTCATACGTGATCCAGCTTTTGAGAATGTGATAATAGTACTCTCTTACTTTATATTACAAAGACTTGTCATTCCATTTAGATCTAGATCTAGATCTATATCAAAATTGTTCTTCACTGTTTTTACCTCATCTTCCTTTCAAAGTTTCATTTTCCATGTAAGATAGTTTGAGATGCTGATATTCACAGTGACAAGTCATAAGTGCATAACACCCTTAATTAAGGTTTTCATAGTGCACGTCTGCTCTGTCGTTGCTCACTATGAGTGAATTGATACGTCTATGTTATTTTGGTCATAGATTTATTTTCTTTCTGTCACGAATTCTTCTGAGATTTGTGACGTGGATGTTCACGAATGGTGTTCGTAAATCAAATTAAAATTATAATTTTCCAGTCAAATCTTCCTCACATAATAAACTGAAATTATCTCATACTTCATTTGTTTCTCCTGCTGTAGTTCAGCTCGAAGCTTTTCTAGTTCGAATTCTGTAACGACAGCCATCTTGGTTTCGCTGTAAACGTTGCTATGCTTTCTACGTCACGGGGCGCGGAAACGAACGGATGTACGCTCTCTGAAATCTCTTACGTATGGAAACCATCTATATACAAAGCAATATTTTACAGTGCTCGCATGTCGATGGGCTTTAGTCCAAGTAGGGGCTGAAACTCCCAAAAATACGATAAGACAGCATGTCTATTCAGAGGTGCATTATAAACTTTTAATAAGTAACTCTCCTCCCAATGGAAAACTGAAGACAATGACCGAGAATACTAGGGTGCAGTAAAATAATTGTACATGTATTACAGAAAGCATCGCATAGATTTTAAAACTAAAATCGTCTCTGTTGTTTTCATGGACATTGATCCAATAATTATTACGTTTTATCCTTTTTCACTACTTAAATGACATTATGAAATCAAATGGATAGTCAACTTTAAGTGAAATGCTTCTCTTACTTCCATCTGGGCCTACTGAAACCACATGGATCTTATACTTACTGACACGTTTTGGCCTAACAATATTGAGTCTAGAAAACATTAGTTAAAAGTTGACGCCTTTTCTTTCTAAACAGTCTAATTTCGATAGTTTTCCTCTCCCACACTACAATTTATGAATTCCTGGTTTTTCAATTTTTTTTCTTTTTGTTTTTGTTTTGTTTATTTTATTTAAAGATGTGATTCGAAAAATACAATAGTCTAACACAACTAAGAGGATGATTTAATCTGCACAATAATACCAAGACTGCCATCCTGTTTGTCTCTCATGCATCTCTCTCTCTCTCTCTCTCTCTCTCTCTCTTTCTCTCTCTCTCTCTCTCCACTAAGAGGGAAAGAGAGATGTTAAATAGTTACATAATAAGCTTATTTGTTTTGGCACGCACGAATTCTCGCTAGCTTACTCAAAGCAGAAAAAATAGTAAAAATAGTAGGTCGCATGCTGAGCAATGATTATGCCGACAATCATTATCAGGAACAATGTCATTCAGAGGCCTAACGCTATCCTCTGAAGTACTGAAAAATGAATGGGCTGCTCAATACTGAATGTGTCCGCCTGATCTGGAGATTGAAAACTCTCTACCTCACAGAATCGATTTCAAGCTATTGATCGAACTTGCCGATCCCAGACGTTTCAGTTGTGACTTTAGCCATACTATACACAATATGTAAGAGGGGATGACGCTGGTGTGGATACCGGTAGCATTGTAGTAGTGCTGCTGGTGGTATGTTTGTAGTGACCGTGGAAAGAGTGGACATGGGCTTCACAGAAAAATTTGCTAGGCCGAATAAGACAGCTCCGGCTCCAAACGTTATTCTCAATACCAGCGTCGGCACTGAGACTTTATTACTCAAGATAAACTTTAGAACTTTTGTTAAGTCGTTTCAGTAAGGAGAATGAACCCTCCTGACCCAGCTTCCCATGATCCAGTCCGGTGTTAGAAGAGCATTTTTTATTTCTGGTCTTTCAAAATAGCTCAGTCCACAATGAAGTCACTGTCCTCACGCCTGATCTTCAACAGTCACCGTTTCTTCATTTCTATAAAGGTTAAAAAAAGAATGCAAGAATAGTTCTTTGCGTGGGCGGAGCATAAAATGACCCAGCAGTTTAACATGTCCAACCTGGTATCAATAATCTGGGGTCATGGGTTATCATGCATAATGCCTGGATGGCACAATATGAAAATTTACTATTATTCTTTTTTTATTTTATAGACAATATGATTAGGGTATTGTAAACTAAAACAGTGGTAGACGCATGACTATGAAAGTACGACTGAGTATAGTCTATGGCTAATCTTATCCGTTTGTAAAAGATTATAGGCAGGTTTTCAAAATCTTTGTATAAAATAATGACTCCGTTTTTATTTAGAACTATTTTATTTTATTTTATTTTACTTATATTTTATTTTGTTGTTTTGTTGTTGTTTATATGTTTGTTAGGCTTATACTGAGAGGTGAAAATAATTAATTAATTAATTAATTGACCTTCGTGCCCCTTCAGCGATAACCTGTAGTTGAAGCATGCCGTCCTTCTT
>JBCEWB010133461.1:0-11147 GCA_039654565.1 Peronia peronii | reverse complement strand
CCCCCCCAACACATTGAAACGTACAGCACCGGTTATCAAAGAATAGGTAAGCATATGCAATCAATGGGTATTTTTTTTAAAAGATGAGGCTACTCCTACCCGGTGACCAAACAGTCCCAATTGCCATCAGGTGGCCCTAATATTCTAACTATATGTTCCAGGCTATTTTGAATACGCCATTGTATCTTATCTTAAATCTAGCCCGTACACTAAATCTGATCCCAATAATAACCCTCCCGAAATCATTTAGCCTGGTGTGGAACTTCTCCCTTCTGGAGCCTTGAATCTAGATCTAGAATTTGCAAAGGGCCAATCCAATGTTCCGAATCAAATAAAACGATACAATTTGACTAGTCGAAAGGGAAAATCTGGTCGCAATATCCCATTGAGTCCATTTTGACCACCTAGTCGCAACACCTTGAGCGTTTAAAAAAAAAAAAAGACGGTATTTTCGGGGCGTGTTTTCTAAGCCTATTCAGATGTAAATATTACTCAGTCGTTCCAAAAATTCATCATTTTTGCTATGTACAACTCTCTAGAGCACTGAACTGAGTGACACAAAATCTGACGATGATGAAATGCAATGAGTGAGTGCTTGGGGAGACAAAATCCTCCTGTCAATTTTCATTTTTATGATCTGTCTTTTAGTGATTGTCATGTAGGCTGAATTAAATACGTACTTGGTAGAGTATGAAGGTGCCGAGATGTCACCTTTACACGGATAGCATAGTTTTATTAACACAAATTAACATATTTAAATTAAGCATTTTGTGAGTCAGTTTCTGTAAATTATTCCCCTGAACGTTAATTATTACACCATTAATTCTTGGCGGTGAAAGCTCGTCATCGGTGGGATGTCTCCCATGGAATGCCATCTTCGACGTGCCAGGGGTGACATCTCTTCTCTAACTACATTGCTTCATAGCACCATAAAAACAAGCATTTCTTTTCCTAAAAAAACAAATTACACGAATTAACTATCTTCTTCTTAACTCTGCAAATTATTAAATTTTTGTAGTGTTTGTGCCTTTAGAGACTACTGCACGTGTACATTATTCATTCCTATAGTTCTAGGCATTGAAAATGCAAGGTTTAAGTTTGCTGCCTGATGGATAACAGGTGGTCGGTAGAACAAGGTGTAGCGTTGTTTCAACGTTACCCAAATATGACCAGCAAGTTGCAGTTCTAAAACGCTTGACCAGATAAAAGAGAGCTAGAACGCTCACCATCGTTTTTCTTTCCAAGGGCTTGCCTGAGCACGATAGAATGAGAAAGAGCTGTGTAAAAGGGAAAACACATCCAAAGTACAAACGTTTTTCCTTTCATCTGACTCCCCCCCCCCTCCCCACCCCCTCCCCTCTCTTTCCTCTTATCCCTCTCAAGAGAGTAGAAATTCCCCGCCTTCTTGTGTGTACTGGGGAAGGGAGAGAAGGGGGTGCTTTCAGGTGGTAATTACTTTCCGTGAACCTGGCTGCGTGATGCAGAATCAAACAGCTTAATGTTGAAGACAGATATAGCAACACTTTATGAGAAAGCATTATCCTCTTTTCGTCCACCCTCCTCCCCTCCCTGCCCCTTTTTTTATATCCTTTCCTCATCCCTCCTCCCACCTCCTCCCACCCCCCCCCCCTCCCCGTCAAGTTGACATGAGACAAGTTCTGTTTTAAAAAGATCTTGCAGAGCACCAAGGCCTGCGCCAGGGGTGGGTGTGGGTATAAATGTTGGGAGAAGACGGGAGGGAGTGGGGTGAAGAATTTGGGTTTCTAGGTTGGAAGGTGGGAAATTGAGGGGGTGGGGGGGGGGGGGGCAAGACGAGAAGGTGCACGCGCACATTAAAAATAAAAAATGAGATAAAGAGATGCACTCCGCTTGGCTTTGATTTTCTTCCAAGAGAAAGAGGAGAGTTTTAAGAGCATGTGCACAAAATATCATAATGTGCGTGCAGAGATAGAAGGCGATTTCGTCCAGATAAGCGAGCGACATGTATACAGGACCCGAGCATAAAATTCGTCCTCCCGAAATCTACCACTTGAGGCGCGGGACACTTTCGCACCAACCCGCATCTCTCGTAACCAAGCAGCGCCGAGAGTGGTTTCGTAACATTTCTCCACTCAATATCGGTTCTGGCGGACTGGGATATCATCCAGCAAATTGGGAATATCACAAATCTGAGGGCTGTAAAAATAATGTTATATTGTCAGTCATAAATGAAGCCGCGCTTTTTCCCCACGTGAAAATCAAAATGCGGGTGAGGCGGCGAATGAGCGATCTTTTTCCTAGCCTACTGCGCATTATGGCGAAGGCCACATTAAATGTTTTTGATAAAACGTTTTTCCCATCCTAGTTTCATGATTTCCCAACCACATTTAAATACAATTTTCCACACTAGTAAGATCCCATTGTAAGACTTTGTGATATATGATAAATGGCGTTTAACTCCAAAGATTTTTGGACCCTTGCAGAAATAATAATCTACGATTGCTGACCTTAATTTCACACGAAATATTGCCGTCTAGCGATTCCTTTGACTATCGAGGACATTTCAGGAGAAAGCACTTCTGAAAATCTTCATTACTATCTCTTCATGTCAACAATGTATGATTTCGAAATTTGCATGTAATATAAAATCGCATTATTTTGTGCAAGTGCTCAGTGCACATTAGAAAGGGGTAAATTAAAGAGAAAAAAATTCTGTTTCGCAGCAGAGGCGGGTTCTTAGGCGAACCGGGCTCTTAGGCGGAGGGTTTTTAGGCGGAGACCACTGTATTGTGTTCTACATTCATCCACATTACCACAAGCATGTACGTATACGATAGAACAGTCGTATTTCCTTACATGGTGCATCACTTCAGAATTTTTATGACTAATGGGTAACTTTCTATAGCTCATTACTTTTTAAGTAGATCTAGTCAAATGAACTGGCAACCCTTTTCTAATTTAAACGGTCTGAACACGATCGTACCCATACAAATAACAATTAGATTTGGGTCACTGATGTTAAACGACAGATGGCACAACTAAAATGCCCTTTTCTCGAAACAGAACTGCTTCGGAAATAGGCGTTCTGTCGAAGTGCAATCGACTCGTAAACCGGTACAATGTGCAGGCATATACCACGTCTCTCTGCCTGCACATCTGCCCAAGTTCTGTTTTCCGTGCACAGCACAGTTGAGTAACTGATGGCGCTACACAAAACTGATATTTCACTTTTATTTTTTTTTCCCCCTGGAAACATTTATGGAGTCCAGTCTAAGCGGCTGCATCCTCCTCAGTGCGTGACTGCCCGCACGTAGTTTTTGCAATGACCCTGATGTAACAACTTTCTCTCCACATTACTTTTCTGCCATGGAAAAGTAAATGAATGGGTATGTAAATAACTAATTAACTAAATAAATGAATAAAATAAAATAAAAAAGGGACAGGCAGTCACGGATTGACAGACGAAAGACAGAGAGACGGTCAAATAGACTGACAGACAGACGGATAAGTAAACAGGCAGATCTGCAGTAATGGATGGATGCATGGATAGATGGATGGATGAATGGATGAAAAGAGGGAGGAACAGATGGCCTGGTCGATGAATGGATGAACAAACGGATGGATGGATAGACAGACAGGCGGAAGAATGGACAGACGAACTGAGGGTGAGATAGATAAACAAACAATGAAATAAATATATAAACAAACAAATCAGAACTAATCCTTGCGACAAAATGAATGAAGAGTATTTTACTTCCGCGTCCTATGTAGACCGTGTGATTCTATTTTTTTTTCCCCTGCTGCAGTGTACGTTGAGTAATAGATATATCTACATATTTTTTTTTTAAATGATTGAAAATATTACACCATACCTGTAGCAAAGAAATAGCATTACCAGGTAAGTTGTGAGGATGACCTTCTGTTAAAGGAAGAAAGAAGGGGAGGGTAGAAGAAGCTCAGCCTGATAACTGAAATATCCAAAAGAACACATGTGTAGACGCATAGATCTAGTCTTATGCTTTCCGTTTTATGATGAAAGAAAGCAACTTTACTCAGCCACATACAACGTTGGGTAAACAATAGCTCTGTCTCTCTTTCCGTTCTCTCCCCATTTTTTCTTTCTTTATTTGCCCTTTCTTTCTTTCCTTCTATTTTCATTTCTTTCCTTCCTTTTTTCTTTCTCTCCTTTCTTTCCTTCTTTCTTTTTCTTTCTTTCCTTCCTCCTTTCTTTCGTTCTTTCTCAACTCCTCGTCCTATTTCTCTATCTCGCTTTTTTCCGCTCTCTTTCTGTCACTCCCCATTGGTTTTAACAACCCACGGTCATTTTTTATGAGCTGGAAATTGCCCTTAGCCTTTGACCTCGTCGACCACCTGTTATTGACAATAAAACGACTGACCATGTGGATCTGCCCTCTGGAAATGCACCATAGCGTTCCCAACTTTTGCATGACTGCCACAGTCTTCGCTAGTTTTTTTTTTAAACATTTCATCGCTTCTTACTTAATCGCAACTTCAAGACATTGAATGAAGGAGTGTAAATTATATACTTATTTGAAAGACTTTAGAGCGTAACATAGTCCACATATATGGATAACCGGGCTACAATATGCGCAGCACACTCTGCCACACAAACAAAATAACTGACAGTAGCAAACAAAATTTAATGCAATAACAGAAAACGTATAGCAGTTGAAGTAATTTTTAATAAATAAATAAATAAATAAAATATGCGTTTTCTCCAGGGAAAATGGCTAAGGCAATGCCTGCAGAATATGCAAATCCTATTTGCTATTTTCGGTGTTCAAGAACGAAAAGATAAGGAGTAAATGAACGAAAAAAAAAAAACAGACAAACAAACTAGCTTCTTTGCCACGGTTATCGTAACTCATGGGAACTTATCGCAAGAGCTCGATAAACCAATCATTCGCACTTGCGACTTCCGTTTATGATCCTTAGAGCACTCTTGAGCACCTTACTCCTGGTGCTTGGTCTACCATTAAAATCTGGGCGGGCGTTTACGTTTTTGTTACAAGTGAAGTTTCCCTCTTTTAGCTATCTCGTCCTCTACGGTGTGAGTGCATTCATGAGTAAGAGAGAGCAAACATAGTTGGATATTTCGGAGTTAAATCTGACTTAAGTCTGGAGTGTTTCCGCTCGCGATTGCATGATGCTAAACTGCCAAAATTTATTTAACATGCGCAAAGTTCCTAGGGGAAAACCACAATTTAAAACTGTAATGAAGAGTTCGAATCAGTGATTTGCTTAATTTTAAAGATTAGTCGTCATCTGTGGTAAGGTTCATTCTGAGCTCGAATAAAGCTGTTATCGCGGACAGTAAATAATTGTGTAGAGCAATATCAATTCAATATTTAACTCAAGACATGTCATTCCTATTTTTGTGCATATTATTTTAAAAATTACTTTTCAATTTGGTCAGCGTTTCTAAAAAAATGCACGCGGACGCTATTGCATTTCCCACTATTCCCATCCAAATCTAGTGTTAACTTACAAAAATAGTGAATAAAGTGTGCTGGGTTTTTTTGTTTTTTTTTTTTCGAACATAAGTCACTGCGATTTAAGCACAATTTTTTGTTCTTAATTCATATCGCACTAGATCTAGTATGTTTCTCTTTCCTACCAGAGATACCGTCTGTATACAGCAACATCTCTACAATACATGTACCAGCACCTTTGGCTCCTGAATGAAAACCCTGAACTTTCGTGGCCTGTGGAAACTATAGTCCCGATCCTTGCCCTTTCTTTTCTCTACACACACAGAGACGGCATATTCCGAATGGACCCGTCTCGATGCAAGATTTGGTAGGAACCACTTTGACAGAGTGCCACGGCAAAGTTATAGTGGGGCTAGGTAGAATGTATAATATAGGAAAAGGAAAAAGAAAACAGCTGGTTAGAATACAACACACTCTCTTATCTTTCCTTTCATTTGGAAAATTGTTTCCATTACATTCTAGGCATTCTATTAGTTTCACTATCGACGTAATATTCATAACACCACCCCATCCCCTCTCTTTCTCTCTCTCTCTCTCTCACACACACACACACACACACACACACACACACACAGGGTGCACTTAAAATGAATTAGTTTCACGTTCCACAGCAAATTATCGGTCCTGGGAACCGGGTATCCTGATAGCCCACAGTTACACCTTTCAATCAGATTCTAAATTTGTAAACGACAGCCGAAGTAAATTCATAACAAAGAAATGTTCTACCTTTATGGAACTCTTTGCATTTTCTGATATCCTTTATCCATGAAATCAAATCAAAGTGGCGCCTGAACTGTGCATTCAAACGACAGTCATAAGGATAATTTCGCAAAGCCAAATCAAAATAAAGCACAACAAAAATACAAGTATTTTAACGAGACATATTTGTTTCATATGTGTTGACAGAAAATCAACAAAAATCAATTTCGAAGTCCAATATTTTTTTAACGTATATGTGGAATATCAACACACTATTGACTAGCATTTTGTCCCTGGAGCAGATCTTTTCAATTTATCTTCCTCCACAGGAATATAGACACAATTCGTCTTTTCCGAATTCGATAATAATGTGTGTCCGACAGCCATCTGAAAACAAATTACCTACCTCAGCTCATCTTGCCCTCCCATCTGTATATTCTACATCACATCTTTCTTTTTTCCTACCAGACATTATTTATGCTTATCTAATTCAACCATAAAATCAGATTTCGCATACCATGCTAACCATTGAACCTTTCAATCGTTCTGTTTGTGACCAAGCAGTTGTCAAGCAAAGCACAAAGTCAAGCTGGCGAAGACGAGGAAAATGATACATCATGAGACAAGGCTTTGCCGCCCCAAGTTATCTCGTATATGAGCTTAAAATATGCAAATCTAAATTCAAATAAAATGAGGATGTTGTTTGAGAATTATGGCGACTTCTCATAACCAGGACCTGTTGAGAGGGCACAGGAGCTGTACAGGTTCCATTTCTTACAACTGCCAGAGTACTATGGCACTGGTTTCATACAAACTGACATAAATATACATGTGCATTTACATCTCATCTTGGAACGCATTAAATGTCTAACTAATAAATTAATTATGGCTCACTCTAATCTACTTTGCAAAATATCTTTCCATGGAAAAAAGAACTCCAATTTCGAGAAAACTGAAATTAGTTCTTGCGATCTCTCTTTAACCCTTATCGTATAACATGCAATTTTCTGAGAATTAAGTGATGGAATAGGTTGTCTTTTGATGTTGCGAGAATGATGTTTGAAAAAGTGAGAAGGTAACTGAGCCGCACTGTAAAAAAAAAAAAGCGTTTCATCAAAGTGCAACAGCACTGTTCTCGTGATCTGCTGATTCCAGCGTTATCTACAACTGCTCCTAGTAGTTCGCTGTTTGGAAACCAAATTTCACGAGCGCTCGCTTAACAATGCTACCAGATATCTCTTTCCAAATTCTTTCTATATTAATTGTTTGTGTGCTCTCGTGTATATTTTCAGCTGTGTACACGCCAACTTTGACCTCTTTTATTTTGGCTGGTTTCTACAACGTACGGCCACCAAGCCTTTACTCGAAACAGGTATCTCTATGTGGTGTTTCTAACTGGCTGTGGAAGACCGCTAGGCGCTTCTTTTATACTGCTAACTGAAAGTACAAACTATTCGATGGCTGCTCTATTTTCATCTTATAGTGTGGTCAACATTAAATTCATTGATTACAAAGAACAGAGCTTTTACTACACTTCACTGTCAGTTCTCCAGTCGTTCAATAACTGTACACTGGAAGCAAAGCAAGAACATTGGTAACAAAACAAGGCCAGAGAGTGAGGAAGACAGAATGGCACGGATCGCCATAGGCACGCAGTCGGCGGCCAAACATATTCAAATTAAAGAGAAGAACCAGCTCCCGCTGCTCTGTCATAATGATCTCTTCCTTATCCGGGGAAACAAAATAAACGAACCAAACAAAACGTAAGACCAATCAATATTTAAGAGTTTGGTTTAAGACACAGAAATGCGCGAGTTTTCGAGCGCGCACAAAAATATACACACACAAGTTTACCCCATTACAAGACCACCGTCAAACCTGAACCCCATAATGGAAGTATGTAAACTGATTTGGTCACGTGACATCTCGTTTGTTTCTCATTGGCGAATAGACAGACAGAATACACTCTTATTATTGCTGAGAGATTAAAAAAGACAAGCAAACCCCGATCTCGACATTCTTACTTTGTTGCATTCAGAACCGCCATTACTGTCTTAGGTCAATCCCTACATGATCAACCTGAATCCTTTATCATTCTGCCTCTCCTACTTCTCTCTCTCTCTCCCTCTCTCTCTCTCTCCCTATCTTCCAGCACATGATGATAGCCGCCAAGACTTCCACATATTAATCTGTTCGTTACTGCTGCTGTTGTTGTTGATATCGTAACCGTCGTTTATTGATGATTTCTTTGTGCTCTGAGGCTGATGTCTTGAGATGAGAGCCTGGAAAGAAAAAAATCCGTCTCCATACTACGATGGTCACTTGCTTTGATACGTCTTGAAACACGCCAATTTTTCTCCGTCTAACGATCTCAGGGGCAATGAGCCGTCTTGAATTCTCCCCGAACGCTTTCCTTTCTGTCCGGTCTTGAAACGCATTTTATGTAGCCGTCGTTGTGACGATTACTGGCCTGTAACTGCCAATTTTATATCATTTTCAATCTAACACGTTGCGTGCCCTGAGCTTAAAACTTTGCGTGCCCAGAGTTCGCGAGAAAGCTTAACGTAAATAGAGAAACCAGTGAACAGTATGGATTTCCTTTCTTAACTGTTATCACCATTAATTTTTCTTTTCCGTCATGACATAATGCATTATAATATTAGTCTTGTCATAGTCGGTGATGACTAACAGAAGCTTTTATCTAATTCTGGGAAGGTCGAAGCACTTGGCAAATGGACATGTTGAAATAAATGGAACCACAAGATTAACATAACGTTACTTTCTTGTCTTGAAAACAGCAATGCATGTTACAAATATTTCAAAATATAACAGCATTAGGTAACTATTGTCTAGGCATTAGGAGCTACCATCTTTCTCCCTTGTATCATCCTACCAATTATCTTCGGATTCTATTGCGCCCTGATGTGATTCCACCGTGATATCCAATGTCCTTTGATTTGTCAAAGGAGAAGAAGAAAATAGATAATATACGCCTGTGTAGAAAGGCTAAGCGGGTTAGGGATGCAAACAACTGAGGACCCAGTAAATACGATACCAGCACGCGATTTGATGAACGGGCTTCTGAGCTCGAGAAACCCCTGCATGCGTGCACACATGGTAAAGTTGATTACGAATGGCAATTAATAAAAGTCTGCCCGATCTAGTCTATCCATGTTACATTTTCACGTCAGTTTTTCAGGAAACGCATTAGCACATAAATAACTCCACTGGTTTTCTTTCACCCATCTAAATATACAAGAGAGTGAGTTCTTCTTGGACAGTTTACAATAAATTTTCAGCTCTGGATACCATGCGATAAGTTCTCTTCCATGCACATTCAAATATTTAACCCCCCTCCCCCATCCCTCTTTTCCCCTCTCCCTCTCTCTCTCTTTCTTTCTTTCTTTCTCTTCTTACAAACCACAGACACAAAGGCAGACAGGTAAACTGGCAGGCAGGCAAGGTGGTAGGCAGACAGACAGATAGATAGACAGACTGGCAAGAGAAGAAAGCAGAGAATGTCTGGAAACTGAACACCAGTGGATAAAATTAACAAATTAGCCGTTAACAAAAACAAATGTTTCAAGAAACACAGACATACATCATGAACACAAAAACATTCGAACCAACCTGCAATGTCAACTTAAATCTCAGTAATGGGGTATGTTTTTGACTAGCCTTTTGCTTCCTTGTGCCAGACACAGGTATTGAACAAGCAGAGTAACGCAATTTTAAAAAAACGGAACACTTCTCTTCTGTCATTTAAAATACTGACCATAAAAAAAAAATATTACGATATGAAGAAAACATTTTTCGGATCTTTTGGATCTTTTTCTTGATATATGTTTCAAGCAGAGAGAGAAAAGGTGAATTTTCCCCTACACTGTATTCCAACACCCCTTTGTGTCTGGCAAAAAACAGTAATAGGGTTGGCCAAAATCAACCCCTACTCAATCTCAAGAAACCAGATTTGTCGTTCTTGTTATAACTACTGAACACGATTTACCACCTCGCCTTCTGTCTCAAGGCAATCAATTATTAGAAAACCACTAGCAATTGAACTTATCACAACACAGATTTTTCTGTAACTCACTGTGTGCGAAACCACATAAGATTAATTACAAATCACGAGAATTCATTCTATAGTCTAGACCACCGGTTCTCAGACTTTTAGGACTGCCGCCCACTTGGTCCCCAGACGACTTTCGCACCGCCCCCCAATCGAGAGAATTCATTTCTGAGTATTCGTAAAGCATACGTCCCCAAGTTCTGAATGTTATCATCTAATCTTACTACAGTGGATACAAACTGCTAGCCGCATTATCACTGATCCTATGTGACTTAGAGAACATCAATGTGCGGCATGCGAGCAGATTATGCTCCAAGCATTGTTTTGAACTACTATTGCTGGCACTACTGGAAAAAAGTGTTATCTGAATCGGTGAACAGAACCACTGAATACACCATCTAAGAGAAAACAGAAAGAGCAAAAAAAAAAAAAAAAGAATTGGACGAAGGTTCTGGTGAATAATGTCATTGTGTAATTTTTCCAAACACCAAGACACATTTGAAGGCCAAAAGGGAAAAACCATACATGTCCACTTTTTACACATGGGGAAAAAAAGGACATTTTGCTTTTTAAAAATGTCTGTGCTTTCTAGTTCACTGAAATTATTGATTCAGACTAAGTTACTATAAAACAATAATCTGTTCCTACCGTTTAGGTGGGTTAGTGAAGGCTCAGGACTAACCCTAGGGCTGTAACCTTGAAAATATTAAACACTGGACATATGTTGCTCTTCCCCCTCAGTCTTCATTTGTCATACACTCAACCACATACCACCTCTCTCCCTCTCCTCTCTCACATACACTCTTTCTCTCTCATACACAATCACTCACTTTCTCTCTCTCTCTCTCTCACACACACACACAAACACATATACAATCATATGTCCC